>JANRMT010062797.1:8515828-8539367 GCA_026402145.1 Polypterus bichir lapradei | reverse complement strand
AGATAGATAGATAGATAGATAGATAGATAGATAGATAGATAGATAGATAGATAGATAGATAGATAGATAGTGTACATTTTTAATGTTTAAGGAGTAATTTCTTTGCTCCATTAGCACAAACCAAGGTAAAACACTTATACAAAATAATAAAAACAAAGTGCAGTCAGTTATGTTTGTTCAAGACTCATCTGTACTCCCAAAACAACAGATATGAAATGCACAGAAATCTTGTCCCTCTACCAAAGTGTTTCTTTCCTAAGTGTGAAGGTGAAGGCAAGGATGAGAGGTGGAGGAATTACGCAGCCTGATGGTGGGGTAATTCCTCCCATCACACTACAGTGGAATAAGCCAGCGATTAAAGTTGCTCTCGGTTAACATGTCATGGAGACGATGGACAGCATTAGTCATGATGACCTCTATTTTTGCCATCATCCCTTTTCCTGCCTCAGATGAATCCATTGACAGACCTGGTAATTCAAAAGAATAACCAGTCTCTCAATCTATTTCATGATCTTCATTTTTACCACGTACATATATATCTATATATATAATTCACTAAGGCAAGACACCCATGGAAAGGCAAGGCACCCATGGAAAGCACGCCGGAAGGGGTGTGGATTCACTAAGCCGGCGACAAGTAAGACGCCCATGGCACACGCAGGAAGGAGCCACGCCCACCAACTCTAAGACCATTGGATACGACAACAACTCGCAGAACCACGCCCACCAACTCGGACGCGATGACATAGGAAAAACGGCGTCATTTATGTTTGTCTGTCGTAGAGTCCACATGCACCTTTGAGCCACGTTGACTGTTCAGAGAGGCATGTTTCTCGCGGAAGTGAATCGCTATATGCAGTGTGTAAAACGGTTTGCGAGAGGTATCCCATGGGATCCTTAAAACAGTCCTTTAAAACTGAGGTTAAAACACAATGAAGGAAGCAGTCTTTAAAAACCAATAAGCCCTGTGCCTCTGTTTCATTACCGTCTCACCTGTTTCACCAATGCAGGCCTTGCAACAGTCGAGACGCTCTCTCGGCAGCTGACCTTCTCTGTGCCTGACCGGTTCACACAGAGGCAACGCGAGAGAAAACCGCGCACACACACAGGCAGCGCCAGAGACAGACAGAGGCACACACACAGGCAGCTGGTGGGCGGGTCTCCGTGAGTTTCTCTTGTGAGCGGGCACATGACCAGGCGGTGTGTATACTTCGAGAACGAGGGTGGACGCGGCAGGACTATCTAAGAACAGGCAAGTTTGTCACGGATGTAGATCGCTGAATGCAGCGTGTAAAACAGTTTGTTTGTCGCGGATGTGAATCGCAGTATGCAGCGTGTAAAACGCTGTATTGTATGTTGCCCTCTCCAGAGTTCCATCTTTTCATTCACCTACAGTCGTATCCTCAAAACCAACCCCATTTGGACAACTGTGTCTTTCAGGGTAAAAAACAACACAAACAACATGGGGGTTCTTTTATGTCTTTTTTAGCGTTCATTCTTTACTGGTCAGCCTTCCCTGACAGCCATTTCCTGCACCCTTAGAGACAAAATCGGGTTGCGTCTGTGAGCTGAAAGAAATTCTTCCAACATGATCTGCGCTTTAATCTCTAAGTGTTCCTTTCAAAATCCTTCTCTTAAGCCTTGTGTCATCCTTCCATGTATATATACAGTATGTATTGTAAAATGACACAAAGAAGACAGATAAAGATTTGGGATGCCATCTTAGTTCACCTTGGGCATGGCCATCAGCGGTGTGTCTGTCTGCAGAGAGAGTGTCGACCTCGTTGAGAGGTTTACTTACCTGGGCAGTGACATTTATGTGACTCTGGTGACTCTTCCTATGAAGTCAGCAGACAGATTGGGAGAGCATGGCGGGTCATGAGGTCGCTAGAAAGGGGTGTGTGACGCTCCAGATATCTGCAAAGGGACGAAGGTCCAAGTCTTTAGAGTCCTGAGGCTTCCTGTTTGTGAGAGATGAATGCTGTGACCTGTGATGAAGACTGGACTCCTTCATGTGGGTTTCTTCAGAGAATCCTTGGGTGCCGCTGGTCTGACTTTATGTTGCTCACAGAGTCCTGAATGAGGCACATGACCTGCATTGTGAGGGAGTGTCAGTTACGGCACTACAGCCATGTGGCGCCATTACCCGAGGGTGATCTGGATCACGGGGACCTGAGGGAGGGGCTGCACCAGGCCAAGGGGATGCCCACATAACACCTGGCTGAGGCAGATAGAGGATCACTTCTGGGGGTTGGCACTGAACTGCATGTCTGCCTGGGATCCAGGGCTGTTCTGTTGTGTGGTGGGCACAGCAACCCGCTGTACCAGTGCATGCTCCCTGACCTGATCTTGGTATAATTTGACAGTTTGAGTACAGCAAACACGCAAATAGCTGCAGTGATGAAACGGGTCCAATCAGAACCAAAGTAGGTAACTGGTTTGCCAGTTTATGATGGAAGCTGACAGGAAGGGGCGGGTCCTGGAGATGACATCAGAGATGGTAAGGTGTTGGTGAGGTGACACGTGGCAGGCCTTGTGTAACGCTCTTATCTTACTCTTTTCAATATCATCAGCAGCACCTGCTTTGAACGACAACAAGCAGATGAAGCTGATTTTTGATGTTATGGTGAAGTTTCTTTTTTGTTTAATGTAACAAAATGGCAATAAGGGAAAAATTTAGTGAAATGTCCATCAAACATTTTTTGCTGAACTCAAGACTTGAATCATTAAGAGTGGTTTCATTTTCTCAATATAGAGCCGGAGACGTGAAGCCTGTTTTGTCAGCGTGTCACTTGTTTTTCTTTCTTAATAAGCTGTGCGTAATTATGGAAGATCAGTGGCGTAGCATGGGTGTCAGCCGCCCGGGGTGGAGGAAAATTTCGTCGCCCCTTATTTAGGTATTTCAATTTAAAAGACTAAAATATACAGTAATTCTTTGCCGCCCCCTAAAAGTGCCGCCCGGGGCGGGCCACCCCTGCCGCCCCCACTACGCTATGCCACTGTGGAAGATTATTCTCTCCAAGATGAACCACATTGCGATAACTGTGCATGCACGCGGTGCTTTTCATTTTGGCATGGACCTTTTGTGTCTTAATTAAAAGCACATCAACTAAAGGATCGATTGCTTTTCACAGCGATACGTAATTATCCGGTCAGTTTAAAATGCAATTCAATTTTATTTTAATGTGTGTTTATAACTAACTTTGTGTTACAAATAAAAGCCAAGCAGATGGATTACATTTTCACCCAGCGGCTGCACCGCGTGTATTACATTTCGATTCAAGACCACGCGTTAATGATGCCAGAGCTGAATGTAATCAAATAACCAATCAGGCGCCAGAAGCTGAGGTAAGAGGCGTTCCACTTGTAGACATTTCTGGGTTCAGTTTCGTCGTTGGCTCAGTACGGAAGTGAAACCGGCAGGACTCAATGAAACGTTTCTGAATGGTGGAGAGGGGTAAAGCAGGAAGGACAAGTGAAACTGGTGAATCTCGATCTGGTCGACCATCAACGTCGAGGTGGCAAACGCCTTCATCAGGGAGGAACGACGGATTATGGTGTCTGCTGTTGCTGCACATGCCGGAGTGCACGATGACTTGGGGTACCATAAAGTTTGCACAACATGGGTACCCAAACAGCGTACTGATCTGAATTTCAACAAGTTTCACTCCGTCCTGCCCAACAAAATCTCACTACAGCGCGTTTTTCAACAACGGTGCACTAATGCAGCGGAGCATCCACGTTCATTTGACCCTGACTTCACCTGAGCGCTGCACTGTAACTGTAACAAACATGCCTGTTCTGTAACTACCCATAAGGCATTGCAAACGCGTTGTATTGCATCACCTTCTCTCCATTGCAGCTACCGCATGATTGTCTTTAGTTTTTGATGTTCCCTCGTATGCAGTGCTGGTTCTGGTTATTTTTCACCTTAGGCCAAACTTCTTATTATTATGCCTAGCGACTGTTCGGTAGCTAACCCGTGTGGCTCGGTTTTCCCTCCCTTATGATCTGTGCCCTAAGAGAATACCGAATTCTCCTGAATGGTGGCGCTGGCCCTGGCCCTGCTCATACGTTTAAGGTCTCACTGAACACGTTTACTGTTATGTCGCCTAAATATTGTGGTATGCTTACCTTATATCATATTATCCCATTCTTCTTCTGATAGCCCTGACCAACACGTCAAGAAGTTTCACAATAGCCGGTACTCTCATCGACCATCTGCAGATATTTACAAACCATACTCAGGGGCTACTGATGCCCCCAGTTACTTATCTGCCTAATGGTTACACGGCGGCTCTTTGGGCTGTTAGCTCCTGAATGCGTTCTAAGGACGTTACTGTAGCAGCTGGAAATTCTTATCCCACACCAGAGACCAGTCAACACGGAATGAGAAAGACGTCATCATCTACATCGCCGACTTCCACCTGCTTAAGGAGAAGGTGAATCCCCTGCCTTATCAACTCCCTGTTCGGTATCCTCAGCATTGGGTGAAGACACTCATGATCAGAACACCTCTGACCCCAACTGTTGACGCCCCCTTGTGCCCTGCACTTGGTGCTGATTGGTCATTTGATTAATTCAGGTTTGGCTTAATTAACGTGTGGCCTTGAATGAAAGAGCAGCCGCTAAGCGATTTGCAATACGTTTGCTTGCTTTTAGTTAGGACTCGCGATCCACGGACTTGAACTTGTGTTGCATTTGCTTTTGTATTGTAGTGAAAGGAAATCGATTATTTGATTGATCTGTTTTAGTAATGACACAAAGAAACCGCGGTAAAATCAAATGCACTACACGCATATACGGTTCATTTCATCACAATGTAGTTAACACGTTCTTTTGCATACAGTAATGGCGTGAATAATCTTCAGTACGTAATTACGAGTATTTCACTTACACTTCTCATGGACGTCAGCTGCTCCTTGGCATTCCTGTGTCTTTACTGCCTCAAGTGAACATTAATTACGTGTTTGTGTGTTTGTTTATTATTATCATCATCATTTCGCTTAGAGACACCGTCTTAATCATTGTAAAGGAAGCAAAACTGAAAAGTTTTGAAAATCAAGAGACAAATTCTTGGAAACCTTTATTGACCAGTAGAAATTTCCTTTTCATCTCCGTACACCAAACTTCACAGCAAACTTAACTCTGAACATTCAGCGATTTGAAATGAAATCAGATCATTAGAACATCAGAACAATCAGGACGAGAACAGGCCATTCAGCCCAACAAAGATCGTCAGTCCAGTCCACTTGATTCATCCAAAAAAACATCAAGTCGAGTTTTGAAAGTCCCTAAAGTCCTACTGTCCACCACACTACTTGGTCTATCATTCCTTGTGTAAAGATAAACCTCCTAATGTTTGTGTGAAATTTACCCTTCACAAGTTTCTAACTGTGTCCCCATGTTCTTGATAAACTCATTTTAAAGTCACAGTCTCGATCCACTGGTCTCATTCCCTTCATCATTTTAAACACTTCAGTCAGGTCACCTCTTCATCTCCTGTAAAGGCTCAGCTCTTTTCATCTTTCCTCATAACTCATCCCCCTCAGCCCAGTTGTTCTTCTCTGGACTTTCTCTTGTGCTGCTGTGTCTTTATGGACACCAAAACTGCACCCAGGACTCCAGATGAGGCCTCACCAGTGGGTTATAAAGCTTGAGCAGAACCTCCTGTGACTTGTACTCCACATGTCAAGGCGCTATATAACCTGACACTCTGTTAGCCTTCCTAATGGCTTCTGAACACTTTTGGGAAGTCGATAGCTTAGCGTCCACTGTGACTCCTAAATCCTTCTTATAAGGTGGACTTTCAATTTTCAGACCTCCCATTGTGTATTCAGACCTCACGTTTTTACTTCCTATGTGTAATTCTTTACATTTACTGACATTAAATTTCATCGTCCACAAATCTGCCCAAGCCTGTCTGCTGTCTAAGCCCTTCTGTGATGATATAACAGTTTCCAGATTATCTGCTAATCCACCTATCTTGGTATCATCTGCAAACTTAACCAGCTTGTTCCTTATATTCCTTTCTAAATCATTTATAGATATTAAAAATATCAGCAGCCCTCACACTGCCCCCTGCTGGTCACCACTCTTAACATCACCCAATTCTGATGAAGTTCCTCACACCATCATCATCCTCTACTTCCTGTGTCTAAGCCGATTCTGCACCCATCTAAAAACATCACCCTGAACTGCCACTTATTTTAGTTTGATGCCCACCCTCTCATGTGCCACCTCATCAAATGTTCTCTTAAAGTCCACATCAATAACATCATCTGCTCCAATCTGGACGTATCCTTTTGTTGCTTCCTCACAGAATTCCAGTCTGTTAGTAAAACATGACCTCCCTCTTCTGACCCCATGCTGACTGTCCTATCCTTGCCATGTGTTGCTCAATCTTCTCCTTAATAATTCCTTCCATTAATTTTCCTGTGATGCCCGTTAAGCTTACTGGCCTATAGTTGCTTGGATCTGCCCGCTCACCCTTTTTATATAATGGGATCATATTTGCCATTTTCCAGTCTTTCGGAATCTCTTCAGTGCACAGTGACTTCCTAAAAATCTGTGCCAAGGGTTTATATCTGCACTCACTGACCTCCTTAAGAACTCGGGATAAATATTATCCGGTCAGATGTCTTTAAAACGTGACAGGCACAAGCAGGGAGTCCAAAGCCTGTTGGGTTAAATAACGGTGCCTGATCTGTGCCAGGCTGTTTTTGGTTTTCTATGACAGTTATGTTTAACAATTGTGTGATGGACGGATGAGCCAATCTAATTGAAAGAAAAGGAACGACACGTATGAACACTTAAAGGTCGTCAACTCATACGCAGGACTCTGTGAAGTGTGTTGTCTTCTTTACGATCAGATACTTAACTTCAATACGAATAAAAAATAATTATAGAAATTCAGTGGTGATAATAAGCAACAATGAGCCCCACTCCCTAGAATTATCCTGTTAAAAGGGTCCTTTAAAGGAAATAATTTTTTTTTGTATGTAGCTTAAGTCCTGTAGGTTGTAGTAAAGTCTGAAAAAATCAAAAGTTTAATTTCATGTTTTCATGGCGAACGGGCGTAACAAATAGAACGGAACCCAACAGTGAGGTGGACACCCGCAAATGATATCAAAGACACCCGTGATTAAAATCTCACGTTACTCGACAAGTCAAGAGAGCCATTTGTACCCTCACAACATGCAAAAGGCGACAAACATTCTGGAGTAGCACCTTCACCTTAAATACTTGCTGGGGTGGAGTCCCACCTGCCTGATTTGGTGGTCCTGCCTCTTTGGGTCCCACCCACCATACACAAGGGATAAAGAAGAACAATAAAATATACAAACTGTGAAAGAAAAAGAGTGACAGACTGTAAAAGGGTTGGGGTCCCAAGGGAGGCCATGTTTAATGTCCACTTTGAAAATGAAGAAATGACGGTTGAAAAGACCATAATGGCATTTTTCAAATAATATTCAGCTGGTGATACAATGACTTCCGGAAAATAAGTTCTTTAATTACAGGCATAGACATAAGAGGAAGGGCTAAACCATAATAGATCAGGGTCTTATTAAGTCTTGGAAGTCCCCCTTGCAACACCATTGTGACAGTCGAAATTTTCAATCAAGGGGTGAATACCAAAAGGACTTTACAAGAGAGAACACTGGAGGATTTGATATGTTCATCAGAAAAGGCCTTGAATCCGTAAACTCGGATGAGGAAGCATTCAGAATGGCGACCTTTTAACCCAGTGCGTCATTGAAGGGTGGGGTTATGACCTCAGAGGACACACCCACCAACATGTGGGTTTAGTGGGTGCTAAAGCTGGGAGACACAAAACGGGGACACCTGTAAAGAAACAAGAGAGCAGCAAAAATGGCTCAAAGTAATTCACCAAAGTACAATCAAGTTTTAATTCAAGAAAATAACGTTAAAGGTCTATTCCACACCATTGGAAAAAACACAAAGGAGTGCCAAAAATGAGCCTTTTGATAAAGAAACACATAAGAAAAAATAGATTCATTCAATTCAAAGCATTTCAAATCATCTGTTACCGGCTGGACACCCCCAGTAGTGTTTGTTCATAACACGTAGGTTTGAGATTTGGAGAAGTAAAAACACAAGGCTGCTGTGACAACTTTAATAGGAATCTTGAAAATTAGCATGAAGTTATCTGTGTGATTTGCCTATTTATTGATTTTCTATCTATGGCAGGTTAGGATTGCTGTGTTCTTGTTTTATTTTACTTAAAGGGGCGTCTAAAATCTCCATATAATAAAATGGGAACAAAAGGCAAACAAGTCCGTGCTTGAAGGAAAGCCAGACATCACCCCCCCCATCATTGTGAAACAATATCAGTCTGGAAGGCTTTGTTTCAGCTGCATGCCAGCCAGGAGCTGCACCTCGCATACAAGGAAGTTTCTTTGGTGATTTGATATTTTTTCCTTGTTTGACGATCAGCCTGAACAGCATCAGAAATGAGGAAATTAAACATTCATGTTTCACCTGAGCGTGCAGTGTTTGGAAACTTTGGCTGATGTTTCTCTTTGTATGGCTTGCTAACAGATAATAAGTGTCAGCAGTGGGACCAGACGTCAACTGGTGTGGCCTGCTGGTAAAACATCGGACCACTGGCCTCAAGGCTGCCAGTTCAGTTCTCGCTGGTGACATTAAGCAAGTCATCTAACCTGTAGATAGATAGATAGATAGATAGATAGATAGATAGATAGATAGATAGATAGATAGATAGGAAAGGCACTATATAACTATGGTCTGAACACCATACAGTGTTGGTGTGTCACAGAGGGGATGTGCAGCATTGTTCATAATGGCACTCAGTTTGTCTTCATTCTCTACGACCTCCAGGTGGTCCAGAGTATGTCACATGACCAAGCCTGCCCTTTTAATCAGCGTGTTGATTCGGTGGGCTGCTCCTGAAGTGATGTTTCCAGCTCAGCACACCACAGTGGCCATAACAGAGTTGCAGAAGAAGTGAAGGAGGTCACTACCAACATTAAAGGAACTGAACCTCCTAAGGAAAATGAGCCTGCTCTGCACTTTATTCTGCAGTTCCTCTGTGTTCCGAGACCAGATCAACCTGTCATTGATGTGGACCTCCAAGTACTTGTAGCAGAGGACACCTCACCATCCACTCCTTGCATAGTGACCAGACAAGGAGGCTGTTTGGTGTAGTGAAATTCAATAACCAGTTTGTTTGGTTGATGTTAAGTTTCAGACAATTCTTAAAGTCCTCCACCTGACTCCTCTCCTCTGTCTCACCCCCCTTATCAATACACCCCATAAGTGCCGAATCATCTGACACTTTCTGCCAATCACATGACCTGCTGTTATATTTAAAGTCAGAGGTGCACAGGCCTGTTCCTAGTGGTGCCCCAGTGTTCCTCACACAGTCCTGCTGTCTGCTAGACAGATACTCCATTATTCAGGACACCGCAAGCTCATCTATCTGCATTATCTCTGAGGTGACCCCTTAACAGGGACAGCTAACATTGTCCAGCAATGTAGAGCAGACAGATAATTGCATCCTCCACTCCAATCTTTGTCCAATAGGCAAACTGCAGTGGGTCCAGTTGGTCTACCACAAGTGGACTCATATAGTCCAGGTCCAGCCTCTCAAAGGTCTTCATTATGTGAGACGTCACTGTCACTGCTGTGTAGTCATCAGGTTAAGAGGCACCTGCCTTCTTTGAGCCAGGAACAATGCAGTATGTTTTCCACAGCAGGAGAACTTTCTTAAGCCTTGGGGACATACTAGACAGGTGACAGAGGACATCCCAAAGTTGGTCAGCACAGGCCTTAAGAACTTGAGGACTGATTCCATCTGGTCTAGCAGCCGTTCCTGTGTGTAGTTTCCTCAGTGGTCTCCTTACTTGGTATTTGGCCAGTACTGATGGTCAGAGGTGGACTCATCACTGGCCATTCCAGTTGACATGGTCAGAGTTGTTGATGTAGTAGGGATAATGGGGGGACAGGCCATTGGAAGAATGTGGCAGGGAAAACTGATTGACAAATTGACTCAGGGTGTTAGCTTTGTCCACATCTCCTTCAGTACCTGAACCTGTTTGATTCCAGTAGTGATGCCCAGTCCATTCCAGACATACTTCACGTTATTCTGAGTGTTTGTTTTCTGTTTTACCTTTTGTAACCTTCTTTTCCTTCTTTAGCACTCACTGTATGCCCTTCAGAGCAGTTGTAATGATCCCTGAATTTGTAAGTGATGTTGCATAAGGGCGTTAACCAAATATACAATAATAATTGCAAAATGAGGTGATGTTCATGTAATACTGGAATTACTGGTACTATTAATTATAGTAACATTTGTGTAGGGCTCTCCCGTTCATTGTTACAAGAGGCTGCTTTACCTTCCTTAACGTTATCATTCAAGCAAAACTTGTTTCCACTTTAGATGAACGGGAAGCGCCACCTTCACAGAATTACTCAATAGTTAATACAAGACATCAACTAGCTTCCATCTCCCACCTTCTTTGGGGTCAATTGCAGGACAACTGGGAACGATTGAGGGATGCTCTCATGTGAACCCCACAAAGCCAGACCAAAGTATGTAAAAATAAGTGCAGTGGTGGGAACGCACCAAATAAAGAATTGAACAAAGTATGAATGAACAAACGAAGAGATGGCCAGGTCTGTGGAGTGCTAACCGTCAACCATAGCGAGGACCTACTGCCAGTGATCCAAAGAGTGGAAAACCTCAGACTTCCGACAGGGTGTTCATGAAAGGTCAAAGAAGGCTATCCTTCAATCCGAGCACATCACACCAGTCTTAGTGTCACTACATTGGCTACCCGTGCCATTTAGAATTGACTTTAAAATACTGCTGATGCTGCGGTGGGCTGGTGCACTGCCCAGGGTTGGTTTCCTGCCTTGCGCCCTGTGTTGGCTGGGATTGGCTAAAGCAGACCCCCGTGACCCTGTAGTTAGGATATAGCGGGTTAGACAATGGATGGATGGATACTGCTGATGGTTTACAAAGCCTTCAATCATCTGCTCCATCTTATATTTTGAAATGTCTCTCACCTTACACTCCAAATCGTCACCTCAGATCTTCAAATGAGAGTCTGCTTAGAATTCCAAGAGCTAAACTTAGAAGAAGTGGTGAGGCGGGCGGGTGGCCTTCTGCTGTTATGCACCTCAAATCTGGAATACGAGTTTACCGATAGAAATTTGCAAGACTGATATGGTGGAGCACATTAAAAAACTGCTAAAGACTCGTTATTGTAACATGGCTTTCTCAGAGCTTCATATTAGTGTAACCTTGATATTCTGAATATGCAGTTAATTATCATTTTTGTCATGGCTGCACAATCCATACTAACCCCTACTTTCTCTGCTTTTCATTTTCCGATTTTGTGTGGTGGTGATCTGTGCCACTACCACCTGACCAGGGCACCATGCAGTCCTTACATTGATGAAGTGAAGGCCAGAGGTCCACATGACCAGCATCGTCTAATTCTTCCACGTGAAGCCTTAAAACCATGAGGACTGACTGAGATCATTGATGTTAGGTGGGCTGGGTGGTCTCGTGGCCTTGGAACCCCTGCAGATTTTGTTTTTTTTCCCCCAGCCCTCTGGAGTTTTTTTTTTTTTGTTTGTTTTTTCTGTCCTCTCTGGCCATCAGACCTTACTTTATTCTTTGTGAACTACAGGGTCACAGGGGTCTGCTGGAGCCAATCCCAGCCAACACAGTGCGCAAGGCAGGAAACAAACCCCGGGCAGGGCGCCAGCCCACCGTAGTTAATTAGTATTGCCTAATCTTATTTTTATATTTTTTTCTTTTTTCTTTCTTCATCCTGTAAAGCATTTTTGAGCTCCATCATTTGTATGAAAACATGCTCTAGAAATACATGGTGGTGTTGTTGTTGTTCTCACCTCTCTGTCTTTGCTACAATCAACCGATGCAATGCCTACAAACTGCTCCAATCCGTGAATCTCCAACTCATTGTGGGGGAGAGGTGTACATCCCAATGATCATAGGAGCTAAGCTGGCCGGTGGAATTGCCCCCTAGTAGGACCACTCATGCCAAATTGGTCCTAGATGAGGGAGCAGATGAAGTGAGGTTCACGTGCCGATTATGGGAAAGAAGAGCAAGGACTCATTAACCTCTCCCCACAGACGGTTAACTGGGGAGTCTAGCCTGGGTGGGGAAGCTCGTCGATGTGCCCCTGGTGGTCGTCTCATTTTCCACGAGACGCAGGAAGGCAAAGCCCAAGACAGCACTATGGGCCCATCATCCAGTGAGCCCACCACCTGCAGTAGGAGCCATAAGGGTCCAGTGTTTTGCAGCTATGGGCAGCAGTCGAAGGCAGTTGCCTTGGTGGACGGATCCCCGGCTACTGAAGTTGACTCGGATCATACATTTGTTCATTTCAATAGCACAATGATAGAAGCAAAAAGACGCCTGTTTTTGGCGTAGGACTGAACAGAAACTAAAATCCTCATCAGTTGTTCTTCTTTGACTCCCACCACCAAGTACAAGAAGCCATCAGGCATTATGCACAGATGCCCTCCTTTGTGGCATTAAACCTTGCAGCTTTTCAAAGTCCCTTCTTATGGGGACACGTGAACAATGTTGATTTTATTCTCCTGCTGCTGCCATACGCACAGGGGCCGGGGGGCTCGGCTCAGCTTCTTTTCAATTGTTGGTAGAAAGTGAGCTTCAAGAAGATGAATAAAAGTAAAACTCAGAGAGTCAAGTTTGTGTTCTAAATATAAAAAACTGACAAAGCAATGTGTGCCTCATTCAGCGTTGCACTCATCAATGAGTTCTGTCAAAAAGCGTACGAGATCTGAAATGACATTCGTACATCTAATTATAGGCCCCGGAAATAAAATGGAAATTGTGTTTTTTTTCTTTGGAGCTTCTCCAGAGAGAAAGTGTGGAGGGCAAAGCCTGCCATTCAATTGGGAACACCAAACGGGGCCTACTGGGATCTCCTCAAATGAAACGCTGATAACCGTTGGCTACGGAGTCACATCTCTGAGCTCGACGTGACAGAAGCTCGGGAGGAAATCTAAATTAGTGAGCTTCCTTCTTTGTGACAACTTGCCTGACACTATCCACTACTAAGAGACGGCGAGCTGCGAGCATCAAGGGACCAAAGTGCAGATATAATTAGAATGTAATATTAACTGCCACCATGTTGTTTGCGGCTGATTAAGTAAATAAGTGGTGACTGAGGGGTGCACAGCAAAGAAAATGAGTTACAAGTGAAGCACAATTTAGAGTGGGCTCCATCTGAGGTGGGCTTAGGTTTATCACACGAGGTCAAAACGGCCCTTTTAAATGTAATCATAAAATTCTGATTCTAAATCAGATTACTGTTTCAACTGAACAGAATAGAAACTGAATCTGAATAAGATGGGGGATTTATGTGTGATAATTTTCTTCCTATTTTTGAATAAGATCCTTTCAGATGAAAAGGTTTGGCTCCTTCATTCATCTATTATTAAACCCGCTATATCCTAACTACTCACAGAGGTCTGCTGGAGCCAATCCCAGCCAACACAGGGCGCAAGGCAAGAAACAAACCCCGGGCAGGGCGCCAGCCCACTGCAGGGCAACACACACACACACACCAAGCACACACTAGGGACAATTGAGAATCGCCAATGCACCTAACCTGCATGTCTGTGGACTGTGGGAGGAAACCAACACAGAAACTGGGAGAACATGCAAACTCCACACAGGGAGGACCTGGGAAGCGAACCCAGACGGGTCTCCTAACTGCGAGGCAGCAGCGCTACCCACTTGTTTCCTGCCTTGCACCCTATGTTGGCTGGGATTGGCTCTAGCAGACCCCCATGACCCTGTAGTTAGGATATAGCGGGTTGGATAATGGATGGCCTTGGTGTGAGTTCACTGTGACTTCCAGGTCCTTCTAATCCTTACAAGTTTCAGACCTCGTCATCGTGTATTCAGATCAAACATCTTTATTTCCTTTGTCTAATACTTTTCATCTTCCACAAATCTGGTCCCTCTGGTTCCCCGTTATCTGCTGTTGGACTCTTGTCTGTAAAGACCATTTCTCCTGAACCTTTTGCATTTCCCAGCCAATTCTCGAGTATGCGGGAAGCTTGCCCGTGTGTCAAGGCTTCATTATTTACCACAATACACCATACAGTGGATTCAGGAAGCATTCTGGAAGGACTCCTTCACTTACTGCACACTTTATTGGGTTTTAGAATTCATGTTATATGCCTAAATGTGACAACGTGTGTTCCGAAAGGTTTGCAATTTTATTAAAAATCAAAAACACACGCTCTCATTCCTAGAAGTATTCAGCCCCTTTGCTGTGGCCCTCCATGTTGTGCTCAGGTGCCTCCTGTTTGCTTTAATTCTCCTTGAGATGGTTCTAGAACTTCATTGCAGTCCACCTGTGACCAACTGAATTGACTGGAGGTTGTTTGCAACTTGACCTGAAATGGACCTGAGTGTGTTGAAGGTCTCACAATTCACACTGCATGTCAGGATGAAAACCAAGCCATAAAGTCCAAGGAACTCTCTGTAGACCTCTGCAGTCTAATTATGATGGGGCAGAGATCAGGGCGAGGACTTTAAACCATTCTGAAAGCTTTCAGTGTTCCCAGTGGCCTCATCTTAGCGTTCACCATCCAGTCAAAGTGAGTAGCTGGTAAGAAGAGTCTTGGCCAAGGAGGTGGTCACTCTAAGAGAGCTGAGATGGGAGAGCCCAGCAGCACTCCATCAATCAGCTATGTATGTTAGAAAGTCCCGATGGAAGCTGCTTTTGAGTAAAAGGCGTTTAAAGGACTCTGAGAGCTGAAGAAAAAGATTCTCTGATCTGATGAGATAAAAAAAATGAGTTCTTTGGGCAGAACTCCAAGTACTTGGGCTGGCAAAGACCTGGAACTGCTCATCACCTGCCCAATGCCATCCCTTGGGTTAGAATAGCGGTGGCAGCATCATACTATGAAGTGGTGGGGTGGACTGAGAGATGTGTCAGAATTGATGGAAGGGAGAATGGAGCCAAATACAGAGAGGTCCTTGAAGAAAACCTTCTGTAGAGTCCATGCCACCTCCGACTGGGCTGACAATTCCATGACTCCAAGCATAAAGACAAGACAATGCTGGAGTTGCTTGAAGGCAAGAATCTGTGTATCCTGGAGTGGTCCAGGCTTGAACCACACAGAACATTTGTGGGGAGATCTGAAGATGGGAGTTTTACAGACAGTTGCCATCCAGTCTAATGGCGCTTGAGAGCACCTGCCTTGAAGAATGGGGTATGCTGCCCAAATCCATGAGATTTACCAAGAAGACCTGAAGCTGGAATTGCTACCTAAGGTGCTTCTTCAAAGTCTTGAATTAAGGATATGAATACTTCTAAGAATGAGAGATTTCAGTGTTTGATTTTAATACATTTGGAAACATTTCAGGAAACATGTTGTCACTTTGTCATCATGGGTCAAAAGTTGTGCTACCCATCTAAAATGAGTTTAGATCGAAGTAATCAACACAGACCTCAGCGTTAACGTTTGCGTCTGTTATATGCCATTTGGTATGGGATTCATACAAGCAGTGCCAAGGTTTATGATGTGCCATCTGTTAGAATGACAAATATAATGTATACGTCTCTGCGATATGCCATTTGGTATAAGATTTGCAAAAGCAGTGCTAAGGTTTGTGATGCACCATCTGTTGGAATGACAAATGCAATGCATTTGCCTCTGTCATGTGCTATTTGCTGTGGGATTTGTAAAAGCAGTGTCAAGGTTTATATTGTGCCATCTGTTAGAATGACAAATTCAATATACAGGTCTCTGTGATAAGCCATTTGGTATAAGATTTGCAAAAGCAGTGCTAAGGGTTGTGATGCACCACCTGTTGGAATGACAAATGAAAAGCATTTTATTACTAAAAAGGTTTCTGATGTGCCATCTGTGGGTATGACAGAAACAGTGCAACCAGACTGGAACAGAGATACTTATCTTTTTATTAAGGTTGATTGAATGCAGATTGATGGACAGAAATGGCAAATTCTTCCATTTAAAATTAAATCTTTAAACACAATAAAGTGTGCAGCAAGTGTGTGAAAGAAAATTGGAGACAAACTGTAGAAAACAACAAAGCTGAAGGTTGTTCTAAACATTTCATTAACAAGTTCAATAATTGAGGGAAGCTTATTACTTACTTTGAAGAACATCTGGTGCGACTGTGCCCTGCTGGCCCTTAATGCAGAAACATCAATGCCAGCAGCACTGGACATAAGGTGGGAGTTATGTCCAGGTGAGATGTCAGCCAGCTACTCCCACTCTCTCCCGAGTCACTCGACGCAGATTAGCAGAGCCCAGAGGGTACAAAGCCTAACTGGGATGGAAAGTTCAACATGTGCCTGCTGGCCAGAGATGAGAGCTCCTGCAGCCATAAGGCAACCGACCACCTTGGCAGCAACTGATATGCTCACATTCCACAAGTTTGAAAAGAAATTATATTTTATCTTTTTTAACAAATAGCTTATGATCTTATCTTTGAGCAGAGAGGTGAGGGCCACAGTGATAACTGGAACACGAGTATTCTTGAAGAAACTAAATTCAGTCACCGCATTCAACATGGTGGTTTATGACTATGAGGGATGATTTCCTTTATGCTCCACATAGACCCTTGTCTGGTTTATGATAAAATATCAGATGCTGCTAATTTAAACTTGTCAGAAGTATTTCCCACTGAATACACTGATGCTCAAAATATTATAATATTTTTACCACAAGTCAGGTATTTTTACATAAAGCCCCAAAATAATCAGTTTTAAAGTGCTGGCCGATAAGATGGCAGTCGTGTATGAAAGCCCCATAGGGCCCAATGTTACTTTAGAGGCCTTCAGTCTTATAGTAGCACACATTCTCAAACTCAGGGTCATGAGGGCCTGAGCCTGTCCTGGCAGCATTAGGTGCAAGGCAGGAGCAAACAGTGAAGAAGCATCAGTCTGTCGTAGGGCCCGGTCTCATACACTGGCACACTCACTTCATTTATAATAACAAATATTTCATTCTAGGGCACAGGGCTCTGAAACATATATCAGTAGCATATAGTGCATGGCAGGAACCAACCCTGGACGGGATGCCCAGTTCATCACAAAGCCCAATTACACACATCACCAAAATGACATAATTTACAATTTGAAAATAAAACATTTGCATAGCTGCTTCAATTCAGTTCTGGGCTGTGGGGGTTCTGGTGCCAATTCTAGCAGCAATGGGTACAAGGCAGGAACAGATCAAAGACATGATGTCAGTTCACCTAAGTAACCAACGTAGACCTCAGTAAAAACATCTGAAGTGCACCATGTAATGAATATGTCTCTGTTATGTGCCATTTAATATGGCATTCATAAAAATAGTGTTAATACTTCTGATAAGCCGTTTGTTGGAATGACAGATGCAATGCCTATGTCTCTGTTATATGCCATTAATGATAATAATAAAAATAATAATAATAATCCATCCATCCATCCTCTTCCGCTTATCCGCGGTCGGGTCGCGGGGCAGCAGCTTGAGCAGAGATGCCCAGACTTCCCACTCCCCGGCCACTTCTTCTAGCTCTTCTGGGGGAATCCCGAGACATTCCAAGACCAGCCAGGAGACATAGTCCATCAAGCGTGTCCTGGGTCTTCCCCGGGGTCTCCTCCCGGTTGGACGTACCCGGAACACCTCACCAGGGAGGCGTCCAGGAGGCATCCTGATCAGATGCCCGAGCCACCTCACCTGACTCCTCTACTCTACTCTGAGCCCCTCCCGGATGACTGAGCTTCTCACACCCTATGGAGGAAACTCATTTCAGCTGCTTTTATTCGTGATCTCGTTCTTTCGGTCACTACCCATAGCTCATGACCATAGGTGAGGTTAGGAACGTAGATCGACTGGTAAATTGAGAGTTTTGCCTTATGGCTCAGCTCCTTTTTCACCATAACAGACCGATGTAGAGCCCGCATCACTGAGGACGCCGCACCGATCCGCCTGTCGATCTCACGGTCCATTCTTCCCTCACTCGTGAACAAGACCCCGAGATACTTGAACTCCTCCACTTGGGGCAGGATCTCGAGAGGGCACTCTACCCTTTTCCGGCTAAGGACCATGGTCTTGGATTTGGAGGTGCTGATTCTCAGCCCAGCCGCTTCACACTCAGCTGTCAAACCGATCCAGAGAGAGCTGAAGATCACGGCCTGATGAAGCAAACAGGACAACATCATCTGCAAAAAGCAGTGACCCAATCCTGAGTCCACCAAACCAGACCCCCTCAACACCCTGGCTGTGCCTAGAAATTCTGTCCATAAAAGTTATGAACAGAATCGGTGACAAAGGGCAGCCCTGGCAGAGTCCAACTCTCACTGGAAACGGGCTCGACTTACTGCCGGCAATGCGGACCAAGCTCTGACACCGGCTGTACATAATAATAATTCTATATATTTATATAGCACTTTACTTTCTACTCAAAGCGCTCTCCACACAGGGAGGACCAAGGAAGCGAATCCACAATCTCCTAACTGCAAAGCAGCAGCGCTACCACTGGTATGGCATTCATAACAATAGTGATAATGCTTGTGATGAGCCATCTGTTGGAATGACAAATGCAATGCATGTGTCTCTGTTATATGCCATTAACAATAATAATAATAATAACAATAATAATAATAATAATAATAATAATAATTCTTTACATTTATATAGCGCTTTTGTCATTATTCAAAATGCTCTCCACACAGGGAGGACACAGCAAGTGAGCCCACAATCTCTTAACTGCAAAGCAGCGGCACTACCACTGGTATGGCATTCATAACAGTAGCGTTAATGTTTGTGATGCACCATCTGTTGGCATGACAAATGCAATGCATTTTATTACTACAAATGTTTGTGATGCGCCATTTGTTGGAATGACAGAGACATAACATCCGGACGAACACACAGACACACAAACACAAAGGCACGTGTCCTTTTAATAAGGTGGAGGAATGTTGCCTTCTGACGCCTTCAAGAGCCTGCTGCAGAGGAGCATCCCCACAGTCCACCATGCTTCACAGTGGGGATGGTGTGTTTGTGATGAACTGCAGCGCATCACGACATTTACTCTGATGGCTTTTGGAGACACAGTCCTGCGTGCGGCTATCATGTACGGTGTTTTTGCCATGCACTGAAATTTTTTAACTACGAGGTGGCTGTGTTTCCAAGATGGTGAATCTGAAGGAAAGGCCGGTTACATGAGGGACAGAATGATGAACGAAGGGCTGAATATGATGTGACTTCATCAAAATGCAAGGAAGACCTGCAGAAATATTAGAAATGCATCGGCTCATCATGTTGGTTTCCCCACTTAAAAGAATATCACATTTGCCCTTCTTTGACCAATTTTGACCAGCGGGTCTGACATTCCACCTTCTCGTTTTCTTCCTCTTAAAGTCACTAATAGCGGACTCAGCTTTTCTTCCTGCATCCGAGTCTCACATCTTCTGCTGTGACAGTATTAACTATGCGACGCTGACTTAGCACTGTCACTTACTGCTAGGAGAAAATCAATGTGATGATCGAACGGGTCCCACTGAGTAGAAATATGTTTTGGTTGCTCACCGTGCAAGTGGACACTTTGTGGTGTGGTCAGCAGCCCAGCTTCATGCAGGAAGAATCAGGCAGGATTTAAGCACCACACCACCACACCAGCCTAGAAAGTGGAAACCAGGAGGAAACACCACAAAGACACAGGGAGAACATGGAGACTCCACATCGACAGGGGGATTCAGCGAGGTGGCAGGGTTCACTGCTGCGCCATCATGTCTGTCGAGTACTCGTGAAGAAAAGCAGAGTACCAGGAGGAAACACCACAAAGACACAGGGAGAACAAACAAACTCCATACTTTAATGCTGATTATTTATTATCATTTTGTTCTTGCATTGGGGCGTTTTTTGAGGTCGAGGGCTCTGTTCCTTTTATTAATTGCATGAAATTTATTACGGTTTAGAGTTTGGCGTTTCTTTTGCAACTTCACGGACGCCATTTTAGGTCTTCTGTCCCCACCATTTTGAAATCCTGTCTTTCGGTCCGCTTTCCCACAGGGGACTCTGAGGTTGTGACCAGTGCTTGATCGACACGATAGCATTAAAGGATGGCTGGAAAGTCACCTCCTTATACGATCTGTGGATCCCAAAACTCTCAACTCTGCCTGAGTGTCACTTTTGGCTTTGAGGTTTTGCTTGTTCTCTCCATCCAGCAATTTTTCTCTGGTGTTTAGGTTTTCTTTTCCTTTTGAACCCCTCCCTGCTTTTTTCTTTTCTTGAACCCTTCCGGATGCGCTAGAAAAGTTCATCAGCCACTGAGAGGAAGACAAGAGGATATGGGAGGCAGCAGGGTTAAGCACTGCACCACCATGCTTCCCTAGTATATGGAAAGGAAGCCAGAGTACCCAGATGTAGACTTCACAATGGCACAGGGAGAACATGCACACTCCAAAGAGATGATGGGCTCTGTGAGCCAGCAGGGTTATACATTGCAAAACCACAATATGCGCTAAATAAATAAATAAATAAATAAATAAATAAATAAATAAATAAATAAATAAATAGAGTATGTGGTGGAATAGCCAACAAAGACAATGAGAGAATGTGCAGACTCATTATAGATAAGGAAGTTCATTGAGGTGGCACCATCAGGCCTCCATAGTATGTGGGAAGAAAATGAGAGTATGTGGAGGAAGACCCCACAAAGACACAGGGAGAAGAGGCCAACTGCATGGAGTTCTCTGAAGTAACGGGGTCAACCACTGAACAGCTCTACTGTACCATACCCCTCAAAGTACTGGGAGGAAAACCCCTCAAGAACACAGTGAGAACGTGCAGCGTCCATAAGGACTGAGAGCAAGACAAGAGCACCTGAGAGGCAGCAGGGTTAAGCACTGCACCATCGTGCCCCTCTGCATGGGAAGAAAAGCCCACAAAGACAAAGGGAGAACCTGTGGACTCCATATGGAAACGATGATCTGTCAGACAGCCGTATTAACCACTGCAAAACCATATGTGCAAAAAAGAAGAGAAAAAGGACCAAATAGTGGAAAGCTCCACAAAAACAATGAGAGAACATGCAGACTCCATATGGATAGGAAACTCTGTGAGGTGGCACAGGCTGCCTTCCTACTATGTAGAAAGAAAATAAAATAAGATAAAGAGAGAAGAGGCCAACTCCATGAACAGGTTAACCAGTGCATTACGATACCCCCCCCAAGTATGGGTGGAAAACACCAGACTCCTTGGAGGAAAAACCCCCTCAAGGACATAGAAAGAAAGTGCAGACTCCATAAAGAATGAGAGCAAGACGAGAGCATCTGTAAGGCAGCAGGGTTAAGCACTGAGTCATTTCTGTGGGAAGAAAACCTCACAGAGACAAAGAGCGAACACGCAAACTCCACACAGAGAGGAGGGTGAACCACCGCGCCACCGTGCCTCTCTAGTAGAGGAAGACCCCACAATGAGTCCAGGAGAACATGCAGATGCCTTACAGGCAAGAAGCAGGCAAGGAATTCTATTTGAAGTCCCCAAAGCTGTAAGTGCTAATGCACGAAGCTCAAAATGGACACGATCAGATGGTAAGGAACACATTTACTATACGTATATGGAAAGGAATTAGAGATGACCCGGGTGATTAATTGCTTTGAACAACACGTAAATGTTTGGTTACACGAGCGTCACATGGAGTGGGAGACAGGAACCGCATGTGTCGTGTGAATCAGCCATGAAGTGTTAGGCTCTGCTTTTTACTTATTATTTATGTATTTATCAATAATGGAGTCATATTCAGGTTGCCGAATGTTTCTGTCTTTGCCTTCAAATATTAGTCGGGCTTAATAAAACGATCTCACCCGAATGTGGACTAAACGGCTAATTCCAACATTTAGATAATCGGTGGGCTAATTTTATTTATGGACAAAACCGTTGTTTTCCATCCCATGTATTTTTTCTGTATTTATTATTCGTTTTTCTTCGCCTGGACCCCTTTAGCTGAAAGTAAAAAATAATAATAATAATAAAATTAAATAAATATATTAATTAGTTAAACGTTATAAACTGACAAAAGGGTGAGAAGCCACCAAATTCCTCTTCATTTGAGCAAACGTGTGTGGATGTGCGCGGAGCTCGAAAGCACATGGGAGAGGAGCAGACGGAGAAAAGCACACGTGAAAAACGCGTTCATTGTGCTTATAAGCCATTATAATTATAATGTAGTTTGATGTGTTGATTTTTATAGCTTGTTTACAGCATGTTTTCCCAACATTCTTTGCAGTTTACTTACAAATCCCTATTACAACCTAAGCTTAGTCCCACGATCACAACTCCATTCTAACCCCTGGGAAAACAACAACTGGTTTTGCTGAAAACTGACTGTCATATTTATAAACAGAGCATGTGAAAACAAACAAATGTACCACTTATGTTGAGAAGGAATTAAACATGAATTTATGTAAATTACATTTTTTACTTGCATTTAAAGAGTAAAGATGGTTAGAGGACCAGCATGTCAGTGTATTGTTATTCAGCTTTTCTTACACCTGAGGAGGAGGGGGAGAAAAAAAAAATCGCAACTTTTTTGCACTGATGAGAAATGTGGAAATAAACAGCAACGCTTGTATTTATTGCACATTAATTTAAAACATGTGAATTATGAAACCCCCTTTCTATGCAACGCAGATCGCGTTTTAAATCTTGCTTTACATAATGCTTTATTACATCATGAAAACAAACACGGATAGGTCTCCCAAACAGTGTTAAAATTTTTTAATTAAGAAATGCAACCCTGTTTAAAAAATACAGCGCGCTAAAAACAGGAGGGGAAGAGTGCGATGGGAACGTGTGAAACTGCCTTATCTATTTAAGCTAATAAAACCTGAAAAGGCACCCGGTGCTTTGTTATGGAAAGCAAACACCGGAGAAACGGAACGGCAGAGACCCAAATCACCGGTGAGGTCCTGGCGAGCGAGCCCGACCGGCACCGAACTAAGTCAAATCAACGCAGTCAGTCAGTCACTCGATCGATCGATCACCTCAGCTTAAAATGAAACTGCTGGACACGGAGCATCCACACGGTGTCGGGAGAGGGAGAAAGGCCAGCGGGAGTAAATATTGAGATGTCGCCTTATGGCCACCTTGACCGTCGTCCTGAGATTTGGCCAAAATGTGCGCGACGTGGACGCTGTGGAGATTCCATGAAAAACCAGCACCGTCTAAGGACGTTTTAATTAGTGAGATAACACGTACTGTGCATCCAGCATGACTACACTTCGTCAGATAAAATATGAAATAAAGAAAGGAAAAAGCACAAGACAAACTCGTGCAGACGTTAAGTGAAAGAAAGAAAGAAAGAAAGAAAGAAAGAAAGAAAGAAAGAAAGAAAGAAAGAAAGAAAGAAAGATTGCGTTTATGCCGAAATTAATCACATCCGTGCATTTCTCAACCTGTTTATCGAAGAAAAGGCCAGTTCTTTCAAATATAACATTCTGCAGAAACACCGTAAAT
>JANRMT010062797.1:8473238-8498196 GCA_026402145.1 Polypterus bichir lapradei | reverse complement strand
TCTATCTATCTATCTATCTATCTATCTATCTATCTATCTATCTATCTTTCTAATCCTGCCAACTACGCTATCTATCTATCTATCTATCTGTCTATCTATCTATCTATCTATAGATGGTCCCTAACATGCAGAACTGTTACAGTAATAATACATCGTCATCATCATCATGATATTCTTTTTCTACTCCTTATAATTTATTATGATTAGCATTTGAGCGTGTTAAAGGCGTGCCTGGCGAGCTCTCCATTCGTAGACAGAGCTACTGTATTTTCCTGACCCTCCCATGTTGTGTTGTGCTCTTGGTATCCACTTAACAAGTTTTCCGATGTTTTCATGCTTCAAACTCTGTTGACATTCATTACTGGGCCCGGCAAACAGCGTGTTGTGTTCCCCATGAATGTGAGTGATTGCTGGCATCTCCATGCTGATCTTTTCCAAAATGCATCTGAACAGCAGACGTGCAATGTGGCATCTGGAGACACGACTCTGACTTTCGTGACTTGCTTTCCGCTCACCTTCGGAGCCGTTTTGTCTCTTCCTTCAGTTTGCCTTTCGAGTTTGAGTTTGTTCCACGTGCCTATCCGACGTTATATTTTGTAAGATATCTGATAACGTATAGATTTGCCCCTTTGCCCCTGCCTCCCTTGAACAAGAGAAGGGGGGGGGGGGCTTGTAATTGGATAGATGAATGGATGATTCAGGCTAAAAATAATAGTGTGATTTGATCTGTGATTAGTTTTTTGTTTAGCGCTGCAATTATAATATCAAGTTAATACATCTCATGCAATAAATAAACGTGCATTTGCAAACAGTGTAAACCACAGTGTGGCAATTAGCCTTTAACATGTGAAATTTATTATGAATGTTCCACTAGAAAGGATGACAGTTATTCTTTGGGGAAATAACATAATTGAATTGCCTTGATTGTAGTTGTGCAGCACAAGGTACGCCGGAGTGAGATATCGATGACTAACTTGTCTTTGTATGGTGTATTTGTTTGTCATTTGTCATGCCAGGCAGAAAGCTGAAAAGAAGGGAAAAAAAAAATTCCCCTATCTTTCCTTGTTTTTTAACAAATATTAAGCTGATATCTCTGCCAGCTCCTTTGCTGTTGGCATACTCCGTGAGCAGAGATTGCTTATGATTTAAACACAATTTTTTTTTGACGACTATTGCCTTTGTAAATTAATTGCCACAGTTACATTTGTTGTAGGAAATTTCGACATAAAAAAGCAAAGCTTCACTGGATGTGGGATTTTACACTGCACTAGATCAATCCCACAACCAGTAAATGGATATTATTAAACAGCATGGGGTAGTGCAAACTGGGAAAGAAAACTTGTGGTGTGCTGTCTTTGAACAGGCTTTGCTCGCATGCTGTGACAGGGCAATTGTCGACATGCTTTTTCATGCCAATCTGCAGCTTTTTCAACCCTGGATACCATGGCAACCTGTTCTTAACAGGCTATGCAGCTGACAAGCCTCCCCTGATGGAATTGTCTTGTTCTATGATTACCTCCTCTTAAAAATAATAAAATAGGATCCGGATACTTAGGACATTGAGCATTCAAATTATTATCTGATGGTCAGGTAAATTTAAATAATCTGTTGAATGTCATTGCAATTTCTTTGTACTTCCTGTGAGCGCACCATTAGGTTTATAATATTACGGATAATCAGTAGGATGAGATAATTCACATTATGAGCAAAAGCTTCTCTCTCCGTGCATCAGCTAAAATAGGAACAAAAAAAAAAAAATCTCAAACCAAAAACGGGATTTTATTCAAATGTAATCAGAAATAAATAATACCGAGCTACGCGGCATATTAGCCTACATTTGCAGCGGTCGGGCAAAATCACCGCACTGTTTTCAAAGGGGGGAATTTGAATAACAATAATACAAAAGTTGATATGAATTTCGGTTTATTTTAATAGAGAGGGAATGTGACGCCGGAGCGAAGTTGCATAATAGAAACTAATAGCCGATGGTTTTTCGATGGGCAACCAGAAGTACACAAACCTGACTGGGGCAAATCTTTGCGAGCAGGCGAGCGGAAATTTGAGTCTAATTTGAGAAGACATGGCTGAAAGGCAAAGCTGTGAGGTCTCGGCAGACAGACGAATGAACACTCGCCTCTATTGCTTAGGAGCGGCACAGGTCTCGCCCCAACCACCACTTTGACTTTCAAAAATCCGTACAATCGATGACAACGCCTAGCCACACGGGTCTAAGGGATTCAAACCAGGTGGCTTGAATGACCGCAAGGCCAGTGACACTCAGTCCCATCGGGATGAAACTCTTAGGGAGGCAGAATATTCCAGTCTGTTCTCCTCACCTCCAGTTTGTTATGAACCCTAGCAAAACCATCAAACCCCTGGCTAGGGCAACGTAGGATCTTTATTAATACAAATATTTATTTTTCAAAAGCTCTGTTCTGCCACGGAGCACAGGAGACCTAAAGGAATGGCCTGAAAACAACAAAACACAAACCAGTAGGCAAAGTCAAAACCCAGTACAAAAAAAATCAAAGCCAAGCAAAAGACCCTAAAACTCACCAACACCATAAGCGTATTCAATGAACTGCATCGGAATTTGGGTTTCCCTCGGTCTTTATAAGGCTGAGGGCAGTCCCTTGATGGTGATGGGCAGGCAGACCCCACCTTTTGGTGGGACCATCCACAAAACATATATCTTGCAGGAAGACATACATAGATTTATACGAAATAAATAATTAACAATGCTACCATATAAAATAAACAAAATAGAAATAATAGAAACAGATGAACCTCAGTCCCTGGTTGACACATAACGCAGTTTACATATCATCTCAGGTGGTCCACACCATCCTGGCTGTTTTATTGTGGAAGGCTTTTGGAGTCCCCCTGTCCTAATACATATCTTTGTTTATTCCCATATCCAGATCTTCTGTTATGTAGACCCACAGATATCTTCTCCACCCCAACTCTTGCACTCCTCTTGTCTGGAAGGAGACCCGGCCTACAGCCACAATTCATTTCAACCTAGGACCACCTTGCTAGTGCCATAACTTTTTGAGTTGACTCTTCTAGTTTTGTTTTACTATTTATATTGTGGACTGTACGGGGGGTCACAGAGACCCACACACCAGACACAACCTCACAGACACACGTCCTGGGTCCTAAAATAATTTATTTTTTAATCAGACACCTCAACAAAGGCTTCCTCTCAAGATTGACACAAGCACAATACTATTCATTTCCTTTGTGTCTCTTTTCTTCTTCCACTCCTCCTCCCAGGTGAGCATTTTCTTTCCTTCACACCCAACTCTACCTCGACTGGGTGATGCAATGTGGCTTTCTTTATAGCAGACCCAGGAATACCTCTGGTGCCACCACAGTGCACTTCCAGGCCAGGGGGATCCTTTCTAAAATGAGGAATGCTTCTTCCCACAGCTCCCTCTGGTGGCTCCAAAGAAACACAGCGGGGTTACCTAACGGGACTACAACCAAGAACAAAATACCCAAGAAGGGTCACTGAGTCCACCCCACCGCCCAAAGAAAGCTCCGCCTATTCCAGTATCAGCCTTGTAAACCCGTCCCACTTGACCCTTTGCCCCTGAGAAGATGGCTTAAGATGCCAAACTGACTCTGGCAGATGACAGAACTCCTACTGGTTTATCCGAGCACTGAAGTCTTATTGTGCTACTTTAGTTTGAGATATTAATTATGAAAAGCTGGGACTCTGGCTGGCCATTCAATTTAGCTAATCTAAATATGAACAAAAATAATGCCCATTGGCACAATCTCAGTGTTAAGGCCCAAAGGAAAAGAAAAGAGCCTGGATGGGCAAATTAGGGGTGTTCTTTACAATGGTTCTTCTCATATAGGATGGAGCTCCATCCTACTATCAGCTCATTCCAAGAACTGGTGAGTTCAGGCATTATGGTGCTCTTGACTGGAAGGGGCGGAGTCAGTTGCCCTTCTCAGAGCTGTGAAGAAAAAGGGAGACAACGTAGTTAGCAACAGTGCCACCTCTCATCCTGGGGTGGTACAACATATCTGTGATATGCCAGGGAAGTTTCCCCTGTAAAGCAAATGGGTAACACAATGTATATATTGTATGTTGTCAAAGATGAGACACAAAAAGGTTTGGGGCAGCCCCCATATAATTGTTCCCGGCTGCACAATGATTGAAATTAGAGTACAGGTTCGAGTCCAAAAATAGAAGTAACGATGAGGCAACGATGGTGGCTTTAAGGGAGAGTAGAAGAAGTGACATCATCGGGGCCGGAACTGGAAATGATGTCATTGTGTTCAGAACAGGAAGTGGCGTCATCAGGCCCGGAACTGGAAGTGACATCATCGGGATCCCATAAGCAGTCGGTATTGGCAAGAGAGAAAGGATTAGCACACTCTGCCACCCCCTGGTCTGGCATGGAATTACCCTCATTCAGACCCTTTAACTGCCTGCGGGTGGCAGGAGTCCTTACCCGGCCAGGATGCCCAGAGTGTGGAAGGACTGGGGAAGAGAGTATTTGTGGGACAGTGTCTCCCCCGGGTCAATAGAGGGCAGCCCCCTTGGTTTCCAGTGGGGCCACGGGTTATGAGCATGGGGGCTCAACCCTTGTGTTGTGTTGACTGGCATTTTGGGCAAGTAAAACTGTAAAGAAACGTGTGTAGTATGGCGAAACCCGTCTCCTGCCTGTCTGTGTTTGGGTTAGGGTGGCAGTACGCCCCCTAGTGGCTCACAATATAAATATATATATATATATATAGTGGGGATAAACTATAACAATGAAACAATAAAGTGCTGGGGTCTCCTTAGCAGCAATGATATTAATGAAAAGACAAAAAGTTACAAAAATAATGCAAAATTTCTCAGCACTTTTTCCAGAAGGCCTGCTTCTGAAGGCTCGTGTGGCACCAGCAGTCATGGGTCCCAAATCAGTTCTGATTTCCTGTTTTCATTGCTTTTCTATAGGAAGGGAGGGGACTTCCAATCACAATTCTTCTGAAGGCTTGTCCTCCACTCATGATCTGGAAGAAGAGAAGAAGTCAGTCGATGCACCATGGCATCACCTGTTGTGGTTGTGTTCGCCCCCAGCACACTCCCTCATTTGCGAATGTGTGACAATCTATACGGGACCTTCAGAAAGTATTCAGGCCCCTTTATTTTTTAACATTTTGTGATGTTGCAGCCTTATGCTAAAAACATTCACCTTATTTTTTTCTACATCAATCAACACTCAATAAACAAGAATAACAAAACAGAATTTTAGGAATATTTGCAAAATTTCCTAAAAATAAAAGACTGAAAGATTGTTTTAGTATATTGAAAAGAGCAGCAGACCCAACACTGACCCCTGCTGGACACCACTTTTCACATCACTGAATCTTGAACAAGTTTCTCTCCCCATAAGCCTTTGCGGTGCCTTGAGAGACCACATCTTTTAGTTTCATCACCAGCCCTTTTAGATGAGGACGACCGCAGGAGTTCCCCACATTGGGACTGAGAGAGCCTGAGTAGTAAGGGGGCTGAGCCATGCTGTACCGAGGAGGTGTGGAGGGCCTGGTCTGGAGCCTGAAGCACAGCCTTTCCTCCAGTCCACAGGGAGGCAGCAGTAATATTCTGCTGCTTTACTTTAAGTTCCCACTGAGGCAGCTGAGCAGCGCGGTGTTTGTTGGGAGTCTCTGTAGAAAGGAGGGTGAAACAGAAGTGTCTTCTGCCAGATTGGAGTGGAGGCAGAATTGTTGCCAGGATGAGCCTTTTAAAAGGCATCCACCATTGCAGTCGGACACTCTTGGAGTCAGGAGAGGAGCTGAGGCACGAACAAGAGTGCGACTAGGAGCCAGGAATCAAGAAATTAATCATATCTTTTATTAGTGAGTTTTGGAGCATAACAGGCAGGCCCATAGATACATAGTCTTCATTGTTTATTGTCTTATTATCTGTATTGTATTTACTCTTACTGGTATATCCTCCTTACTGTATTTCTGTTAATAAAATAGTCTTTCACTTCTTACCTGGACTGCTCTGGTGTTGTCTGGGTACGGGGTCAGCTCTAGAGCGCCCTCATCTGGTCACAATGACTATTAGCGGACTAGCAGAGCAAAGTGCATGGCTAACAGAAGACAATGTGGTGAGCTGTACACGTCTGGGGACTAATAGTTGACTGACAGGTGTACAGTACATGACTAATAGATGACTAAGTGCTTCACTATTAATGACTAACATTTCAATAATTGGTTATCCCTACATTTGCTTCGTCCTGGGTATGACGTTAATCTGCATCCAGCCCTGCATGTAGGCCCTCCAACCTGGAGGGTAAAACCTGGGGGTTGGTGGCAGAATTGGCACTCCAGCCAGCATAACAAATCTCACACTGTTCTACTCCATCTGAACTAGTGTGGTGCATGGCTGCACTTGGGTCCTAATCTGGGGACCCTGAGTTGATTTGTCATGTGGAGGGTGTGACAATGCGCTGTATCAGCGTGTGCTCCCAGCCTCCTCTCCATCCCTACAATGTAGTTAGTTTGGTGCACTCTACACAACGGTCATTTGAAAAGTGGGTGCAGTGTACAGGGCGAAGAGAAGAGCTGTACATGACAGTCACATACAGCATACATGACTAATAGTTGGTTAAATGGTTCACTGCTGATAACTTTTAGTTACTGTGGTGGGCTGGCGCCCTGCTCGGGGTTTGTTTCCTGCCTTGTGCCCTGTGTTGGCTGGGGTTGGCTCCAGCAGAACCCCGTGACCCTGTAGTTAGGATATAGCGGGTTGGGTGATGGATGGATGGATAGTGCATTGTAAACGGGTAATAGGAGACAAAGTGGTGCACTGTACACCTGTAGGGGCCGATCGTTGACATTTACACAACTAATGTATGACTAAGCAGTTCACTACATAAGACTAATACATGACTAGTAGAGGCACTAAACAGGATTATTTGATGTGGTTCACGATAGATGGCTAATGCTTGACTAACTAATTGCTCTGCTAGACTTCTCTAGTATAAGATAGACGTATAAGGTAATAACTGCACTACACAGGACTGTTACTTGACTAGGAGGTGCACTATGCTTGACGAACAGATGACTTTTAGAATACTAACAGGTGCACTCAATTTGACTAATAGGTGACTAATAGGTCTACACTTCCAATAGATGACTAAGGGGTTCACTGCACATGACTTTCAGTTAACCAGTGGTGCACTGTACATGGCTATTTGAAGACAAAGTGGTGCACAACACATTCGTAGGGAGTAGTAGGTGCACTAAATTTGACTAATAGGTGACTAACATTTGAGTAATTGGTGGGCCCTACACATCACTAATATACAATGAAGTGGGGCACTATATATGACTGCCATTTGACTAGTAGGTGCACTGAACATGACTAATAGTTAACCAGTGGTGCACAATACGTGTCTGACAAATGAATAAGCACTTCACTATAATATACGAGCATGACTAACAGTTTGGTAATAAGTGTAGACCAATAGGTGTGCTATAAACAACTAGTTGTCGACTAAACGGTTCACTATTAATGACTGTCAGTTGACAAGTGGTACACTATAATTGGTAAATGGATGACGAAGTGGTGCACTGTACCTGTGTAGGGACCAGTAGTTGACAAGCCAGGGCAGGCAGTATACTTGACTTATTTATGACTTATACAGTACATGACTCGTAGATGTATTAAAGATGATTATTAGATGACTACAGGGTTCACGACAGATGATAATATTTGACTAATTTGTGTGCTAGACATCTCTAGTAATACAGGGATATTATTTGACTAGTAGGTGCACCATGCATGGCTAATAGAAGACTTGTTAGAAGACTAGTAGGGGGCTGATTTGTTTCAGACCTAGCTTTGTTAAACTTGACTTGCTTGTATGGAATGTTATTTGATTTTAATAAAATAAATAAAAAAAAATACTAATAGATGCCCTAAATTTGACTAATAGGTGACTAATAGGTGCACAATACACGACTAAGCAGCTCTATTAGTAAACTAGTGGTGCACTATTCATGGCTAATAGAAGACAAAGTGGTGCACAATACTCTTGTAAGGACTAATAAGTGCACTAAATATGACTAATAGGTGACTAAGCGGTTCACTAGAGATGATTAACATTTGACTAACTGCTGTGGCATACATCACTAGTATACAATGATGAGACGCACCACATATGACTGTCATTGGACTAGTGGGTGCACTGAACCTGACTAATATTTGGCTAAAAGACGCACTGTACGTGACTAACGGGTGCACTAAGCATGTCTGTTAGTTAACTAGTAGTGCACTGCACATGCCTAATAGATGACTAAGTGGGTCACAATACTTGACTAATATGCAAGCACGATTACGAATTCCCTAATAAGTGTAGAGTGACAGGTGCGCTCCACACAACTAATCATTGCTAGTTGCCTAATGGGTTACCATAAGAAGCCCCCAATTTAAACTCTCGCTGAGATGTTTATTACTTGTTATGAGATCTCACAGCATCCTTTCTCTTTATGATACTTAATCATCTACTTTATAAATATAAATAATTATATGTGTTAAAGAATATTCTTACTAGTTTATATTGTGTGACAGATGGCCAGGAACCCTGCCCCACCAGGATGCCTGGAGGAAGGAGAAACCGGGACAGCTGCGCTTCTTTTCCCTGGGCACTCGGCCGGTCCTTGATCCCTGGGTGACAGAAGTTCCAGGACACCAGGAAGTGCTGACAGACCAGGGATGGCTTATGCCCGGTGTGCTTCCGGGTGCAAGGGTAGTACTTCCGCCACACTGGGGAGCGCTGCCCGAAGTACATCATCAGGCACCTGGAGCACATCCGGGATAGGATAAAAGGGGCCGCCTCACTCCAATCAGAGGGCTGGAGTCGAGAGAGTAGCAGGACAGAGCTCGGAGGAGAGGAGAGGAGAGGAGAGGAGGCGGACCTGAAAAGGCATTGAGGAAGAAGGCCTGGACTTTGGGGTGAAAGTGGGTTGTGTGTCTTCACTTTGTAAGTAATAGTTGTGAATAAACGTGTGTGGTGCTTTGCAACAATGTCTACCTGTCTGTGTCTTGGCTGTCTCCCACAATTGCCTAAGCTTAATGTAATTAACACCAATTACACTCCAAATGAATGGCGACTGCCCAAGGACAGGAAAAGTCATTTTCCCAATTTTAGATGAAGTTGTCTGAAAGGCTGGTGAGAGAGGAGAGTGTGGATTAATGGAATCGGTAATCATTTTTTATTAATTGGTAACAAGTGTGCATCACGTGGTGGTGAAGATAAGCTGCAGGCGGGAGGAGATGCTGTGGTTACAGAGTTTAAATTCAATAAGGCCAAAGGATTTGACTTGGAAGAGCAGAGCAGGTGTGCGTGCCAGCCAGCGTCTTCCATCTTTAAAGCACAGACAGACATGAGCCCGCGCCGTCGTGCGTTTCTCAAGCCGTAGGCCATCTCAACTTAGGGGCAGCTCCTTTATTCCATCACTGCTTGTCTTTTCTTTTTCTTTTCAGCAGCACTGCCTGACAAATGTATTTGTGAGGAATGCTTATGGTCTTTCTAAAAATGTCACTTTCAAGATGCCAGTGAAACATAAGGAACCATGCACTTTAAGGTATTAAAACTGGCACTTTATTGAAATCATTAACTTAGAATGTTAACAAAGGAGATGAAAAGAAATGCAATTAATATGTATGCGTCGCACGAGTGGGACAATGGGAATTGCCTGGTCTCCTCAATAACTAACCTGACCTTTTCAGTGTGATTAACATCAGAATGGCCCGGCTTGGCCGACTTTATTAAAATCCGTGGCAGTGTCCCGAGTTCACTTTTCTAATATAAAGGTGCCACCAACATTGATGACACATTATTTGACAGGCCGGGCTCACAGGGCCAGAAGGACAGAGAGTGTGATGAGTGAGAACAAGCACTTCTCACACGAGTCCTCAGTCGGCAGAGCTCTATGGAGGTCACCGCCAATTTGTGTGACATTCGTCTCAGATTAAAATACTGGGGTGGGCTACACTGCCATTGGCTTTGTGCACAAGTGAAAACAAACCGTGTCCATCTGTCCTTTTCCTTTTCATACTTTTTAATAAGAACTGAACTCCTATAATATATACATAGGTAAAGATACGTCTTGAAATATAACGTGTTGCAGTGCAATCCCACTTCTGACTCCAAGTCACATTTTACAAAATAGAAGAAAGCTTAGGAGGGCGTACAACATGGGAAGCACCATAAAAAATGAAAACTACTAGCCAGGATAAGTTCTTACAGAGTGACAAAGAGGAGAGCACTTATCTGAAATCACTTTGGTGCTGCTGCTAAAATCCATTGGCTGTGGTTTGTGGCCTCCTCTCCAGAAGAATCCAGACTTGGGTCGATTTATGGAGTGAGAAGATTAGATCAGGGTGGGGAGCAGGCACTGGTACAGTGTGTTGCCGCACCCACCACACAATGAAACAACCCCCCGGGCAGACACGCGGTCCAGTCCCATCCTCCGGAAATGACCCTCTATCTGCTGCAGCCAGGTGTTTTGTGGGTGTCCCCTTGGCCTGGTCCAGCCACTCTGTCCTCAACAATGAGGGTCCTGTGAGCTGGATCACCCTCGGGTAATCGCGCCACATGGTCGTAGTGCCGTAACTGACACTCCCTCACAATGCAGGTCATGTGCCTCTTTCGGGACTCCATGAGCAACACAAAGTCAAACCAGTGGTACCCAAGGATTCTCTGAAGAGACACACATGAAGGGGTCTAGTCTTCATTTCAGATCACTGGATAGAGTCCATGTCTCACAAACAGGAAGCCTCAGGACTCTAAAGACTTGGACCTTCGTCCTTTTGTAGATATCAGGGAGCGCCACAGACCCCTTTCCAGTGACCTCATGACCCCCCATGCTCTCCCAATCTGTCTACTGACTTCATAGGAAGAGTCACCAGAGTCATGAATGTCACTGCTGAGGTAAGTAAACCTCTCGATGACGAGGTCGACACTCTCTCTGCAGACAGACACACTGCTGATGGCCGTGCCTAAAAGGTCATTAAAGGCCTGGCTCTTGGTTTATATCAGGACACTCGCAAGCCCAGCAGACACTCAGACCCCTCAACTCGGTCTCTCGAGACCCCCGATCAGAGCCTCCATTGAAGATCACAGCATCATCTGGAAAGTCAAGATCAGTGAGTCTCTCTTTACCAACAGATGCCCCACAGCAGCTGGACCCCCTGACCCTGCCCAACACCCAGTCTATGCAAGCACTGAACAGAGTAGGAGCAGAACACACCGCTGACGGACCCCAGAATCAACTGGGAAAAACACAGAAGGTCTGTAACCACTCAGCACAGCACTCACTGTACCATGATATCCAGCAACTTTGAAAGGATCCCATGAAGTCTCACGATGTCCCACGGGGCAGATCGATCAACTGATTTAAACGCTTTATGAAAATCGACAAAGGCTGCAAAGAAGCTCTGCCGATATTCACATTTGCGCTACATGAGAACCCTCAGTGCCAGAATGGGGTCAGTTGTAGACTTCTTAGGTGTAAACTCAGACTGCTCTGATCGCTGGCATGTGAGCAAGTGGTCACAGATCCTATTGAAGACGACCCTAGCAAGGGGCTTGCACTGAGAGCTATGTTATCCCCCTGTAGTTCCACCCTTCCCTTTCCAGATAGGGATGACAAATCTTGTTTTCTAGTCATTCGGGATGTCACCCATCTCCCAAATGGAAGCAAAGATTGCTTGCAATGCCAGGAGGGCAGCCTTACCACCAGCCTGGAGATGTTCATCCTACGTACCACAGATCTCTGCAGACTTCCCTACCCTCAGCTACTTCACCACCTTTGCCATGTCAGTGAGACTGTCAGGGGTTCACAGCTAATTAAAGGATCAACTCAGGAACCGTGGACCCAGAGGTGTCCAACATCCTAGCCGGATAATCAACTTTAAACAACTGCTCAACGTATCTAGCCCAGCGTGTCACAACTGCAGTTTCATCTGTAAGGACCATCCCATCACCTGTCCTGACTGTCACTGTCCGAGAATCAGATTTGGATGGGTGTAATGCTCAGATTCCACTGTAAGCAGGACGTGGGTCACTAGACCATGGATGGTGTGTCACTTGCTCAGAGGTTTCTCTAACAAATGCCTCCTTATCTGCCCTCAGAGTCCTCCAAAGATTAGAATGTTAAAAAATGTAAAACGTTCTGGAGAGAAGAGGACCCTTTAGCCTGATTAGCTTGTTCATCCTGTTCGTTTAGATTATCCAAAATAATATCCAGTGGAGATCTGAAGGTCCATAAAGTCCTTCTCTGTAGCACTTGACTTGGTAATTAATTCCATGTGTCTATGGAGTGCCTGTAGTCTTCTCTATGACACCAAATGATTTTAATTTGTAATAAGTTTACAGGCCTTTCTGAAAACATGTCTTCACTTTGTTATTATGGGATACTTAGTGTAGATTGATAGGCACATATGGACAACGTATCCATTTAGAAACAAATCTGCAACACAATAACGTGTGCAGAATGTCAAGGGGTCTGACTACGGTCTGAATCCCAAGACATACAGTGTTAAACAAGAAAAAGACACGGAAAAGAGTATGGAGCACATCCGTGACTCATGTAAATTGAAGATATCGATAACGTCTTTTCAGACAGGACTTCAATGTAGAACTGACTCAAAGATGGCCGACCTGCTGGTTATAGGGGTTCCAGGCAGGAAGGGGCGGGTCCAGGAGGATGAACAATGGAAGTGATGTCAGAAGTGGGACGGCCGTCAATCTTCCATTTTCCTGAGGGAGGAAGAGAGAAGCCATTGGCACACAGCGCCAGCTCCAGCTCCTGGTTCAGTGGGTAATTAGCAGCACCAGAATCCTTAAGCTGTCCCCCAAATGCATATGCGTGACAAAAGATTTTTAGAACCATTTAGCTTCCTGCCTTGCACCCTGTGTTGGCTGGGATGGGCTCCAGCAAACCCCCGTGACCATGTGTTAGGATATAAAGGGTTGGATAATGGATGGATGGATGGATGGATGGATATTGAGGGTGTGGTAGAAAATAAAACACTAGATATAGTAAGTGACAAACAAAATCACAGATACAGAGTTGGGCCTCCAGAAGACATCAAGACATTAAACTCAAATGAAAAGGAAACAAAAGAAGTCTGGTGCCTGCTGCCAGCTCTGGTGCACCTATGAGCTTGAAAACAGACTTCTCCATGGTGGAGCTCCATCCTCCTAAGAAGCAGGTTCATGAATGAATGTTGGCTTCTGGGATGCCATCTGTTTAAATATTCAGTGGGCTTGCTGTAGTGAAGAGGAGATGACCTCAGGCGTCTTTTGGGGACTTCTCCTCCAGTATGAAGGCATAAATTGGGAACTGGGTTAGTGATTGTGTAACACCTTTAGTCTTCCCCATGTGTTTGCTTTCACCAAGACCTGTGAAACACTCCCCAGGCTCGTGTACCTGACTATTTAGAGGTACTCATGGCCTTCTATGACAGGCTTAGCTGGGTAATCATTGTGTAGTGTAAGATAAACCTATGGAAATATCAACTCTGGTAGCCATCACTAACAAGCTTATCTCGATTTTGAAAGTGGATGATGAGCAGTAGGTAGAAGGATTTCAGTGGCTGTCTCTAAAACACTGATATTGAAAACGGGGTATCAAACCACAATTTGTGAAGCTTAATGACTATGTAAGCAAAACTGGAGCACCATAAGGAACAGTCCTGTCTCCTTTTCCATTCACTCCGTACACCTTTGAATGTAAATACAAGAGCAGGTCGTGTCACTTGTAAAAATTCTCAGGTCATTCTGAAAGCTTATGGGTTGTATGGATAAGAGTGATGAGACAAAGGAGAGGAGGCAGCTGGAGAACTTTGAGAACTGTCTGCAACTCGACATCAGCAAAACTTGGGAACTGCTTATTGACTCACTACACCGAAGAGCCCATACACCTGGTCACCATTCAGAGAGTGGATAAGGAGAAGGTGCACTCCTACAAGTAGTTGGGGGTCTACATCCATGACAGGCTGGACTGATCTCATAGCACAGAAGAAAGGGCAGAGTACACTCTTTTTCCTCAGGAGACTGTATTCCTTTAATGTGAGTAGTGACATCCTTCACATCTTCTACAGCGCAGTGATGGCCACTGTTGTGTGCTGTGCTGGTAGCATCACTTCAAGAGAGGCCCACCGAATCAACACGTTGATTAAACGGGAAAGCTCAGTTATGGGACACACTGTGGCTGTAGCGGAGGAGAGAATGAAGACCAACCTGAGTGCCATTATGAACAATGCAGCTAATCCTCTCTCTGACACACCAACACTGAGGACTTTCAGCCAACAAATCATTCAGCAGAGGTGTGTGAAGAAGCATCATGGGGGCTTCTTTATGCCAACAACAATACGCTTGTATAGCACCTCACAGGGACCAGAGTCAGAAGTTTTCATTTTTTTCCAATTTTTTAGTTATTCTGGTATCTATCTATCTATCTATCTATCTATCTATCTATCTATCTATCTATCTATCTATCTATCTATCTATTATATAGTGCCTTTCACATCTATCTATCTATCTATCTATCTATTATATAGTGCCTTTCACATCTATCTATCTATCTAATACAATCACAACAAAAGTGAATATTCTACTTTCTTTAAATCCAACATTTTGCCTACAGCAAATCAGGGTTAGAAGAAACAATAGGATGCACACAAACATATTAAAATCATATCAGAATGAAAACTAAAATTCTATATACATCCTTTATCTTCATTTAAAGGTATCAGAGAAGACAGAAGTTTGAAGGTGAGGTAGGCCTTGTCACTGTCTTGGCGCTGCAGGGTGCTGAGTTGGTGAATGCCGAATAGCACATGCGCATGAGACAATGCTGATCCTGTAAACCAATAAATTAATGTACAGCAAATGTAAATTTATGATGTATCTAATTATTACTCTCCTAGATCTATGCCTACTTATACTCTCTCACACACACATACTGTGTATATACAATGTATTTATATATAATTTATATATATACTGCAGATAGTACTCACGCCCTTTCATGTTTTGTACATTTTGTTATGTTTCAGTTTTTATTTTTTCCCCTCATTAAACAACACTCAATCCTCCAGAATGATAGAGCAAAACCAGAATTTTAGGAATTTTTACAAATTTAATAAAACTAAAGAAATGGATCTATTCCACTGTCACAAGTATCCTGAGCCGCTGCTTTGTCATTTGGAGCTCTGGCTCAGGTGTATCCCGTTCTACTGATCTTCACTGAGATGTTTCAACACTTTGTGTGGAGTCCACCTGTGGTTAATTCAGTTCATTGTACTGATTGGGAAAGGCACACAGCTGCCTGTTGGAGGTCCCACAGGTGACAATGACAAAGCCTTGATGTTATTTGCCTGCATAGCTTAGAGACAGGTTAGTGTCAAGGCTCAGTTCTGGAGAAGTCTCCACTAAAATTCCTGTGAAGGTTCCCGATGGCACAGCGGCCTCCATAATTCTTCAATGGTGGAACAGACACTACTCTTCCTAGAGTTGGCCAAAGTGAAGAATTGTGGTTAAAGGAACATGATAAGACAGGTGACCAAGGAACTGATATTCACTTGGGTTGACCTCTAGAGGATCTGTGTGGAGATGGGAGAGAGAAACTTCCAGAAGGAGAGAACCATCATTGCAACACTCCACTAATCTGAGCTTTATGACAGAGTGGCCAGACAACATATGAAAGTGCAAGAAGCACCTAAAGGACTTTCAGATTATGAGAAAGAAGATTCAGTGTTCTGATGAAAGCAAGACTGAACTGTTTGGCCTCAATTTTAAAACAGTCACTTCTTATCAGATGAATTTAAGGCATACAAATGGAAGTTGCTGTTCATATTTGAAGCGCTTTGAGTCCAGGACGGAGCTCTTCCATGTTAGGCCCAGGAGGTATGAGACTTCAGAGGATGACTGGAAGACATGGACATATTTAAAAATCTAAAACAAGGGTCAGTACCAGGAGAACAACTTTCAGAAACCAAAGCTAAATCAGAAGGACAGTTAGAGGTTCAAAAACCAGAGAAACAAAACCAAGAAAATTTTAGAGGGTCATGGAATTCAAATGTAGTCAGATGAGGAAGGGTACCCCTTAGATGACCTTTTATTCCATTGCATCGTGATTGGCAGGCCATGACCTCTGAGGACACAGCCACTCTTGGACGGTCCTAGCAGCAAGAGCCAACATCAGCGCTGTTTAAATGGCCCAAATCAACAATCACAATGAATGCCATACTACAGGTATGTTTCAAAAATGAACAAAACCCATGGATTCCTTAGGGTGTAAAAGAAGCAAAAGATATTCAAAGTAGGAGACCCTGACACTCCAGTCTTTTGCTATTTTGCAATGCTACAGTTTGCTGTTATTCGTTTTGCACGCCACATGCTTTTCTTTTCATCCTTGGAACACTATTGCTAAAAGGGGCATCCCGGGGACCCCGACACTCATTTGACTGCCATGTTATTCAGTTTAGATTATCGAAATTGATTCTCAGTCGAGTTGACTGACTTTGATGATATGAAGATGGATTCTGTTAGTTTCTAGTAATAAACTCAGCTTCGTTATAACAATGGGATATTAAACAGACTTACAGATATAAAGATTCCTGTAGTCATCCTTAACAAGCCTAGCTTGATCCTCAAAGTAAGACATAAACTAAATCCACAGGCACGTAGACTTACTGTACGTCGCTGACCCTCCTCTAACAAGGTGTGCTACACAGCTAAGGGGGCATATCTGAAACGCTCGACATGTTCAGAAGTACGTCTGTCTCTAATATGCTTAGCTGGATTTTGAAGGTGTGGTAAAAAATAAATCACTAGGTGTTTGGATTCCGATTACTGTCAATAACAAGCCATACCTGGATAATAAGGGTGTAGTATAACATAATCCTGTTGAAACATGGAGTCCTGTAGCCATCACTAACAAGCTTATCTCGATCTTAAAAGTAGAGTGTAATAGACTGCTGTTCCGATAAAGGTGAACCCCTGTTGCCTACCCTAAATAAGAGGCTGGCATAACGTGTTGGCATGAATTGACTGGAATTCTTGGAAGGACTGCTGGAAGTTCCTCACCTGGCTGGGACACCATAATAATGGAAGATCCAGGGGAAATAACTTTTCTCCCCCAATACAATGGATAGAACCTGCTGCTCCCTACTTCTGCGTTCCATTTACTTCAGAAGTAGGATGTTGGACCTGGGATGATGTCACACTCGGGCTGACTGCATTCCTGTCAAACATTTGGAGAACCGATATGGATGAATCCAGGAAAATCCTTGTTGTGCTTGCTCCATCAGAACAATTAGGAGGCGATGATAACACATTTTGTGTATCCAAACATTGTGGTGACATGTAGAAGTTGGACAGCACTGTGTGTACAACTGATTTAACGAGACACAGATAGACAGAAGGGCTAATAAACAGCATAACACTACAGCTTTCACTAAAGTTTGTTGTGTACGTCACCATTTTGGACTGACATCACGATCTAAAGTCAGACAAACTTGACAGGCCAGCTCTGAATTTCTGAGATGGAAATCCGACTTAAGGACACATTCCAGTTGGAACTTCTGACTGGGAACTCAGAAAATCAGACTTCTCACAACAACTGCCTGCAGGGCATGCTGGGAATTGTAGTCCCATGGGTTTGCCATACTGGGTTCCATGAGTGCCACCAGGGGGAGCTGCAGGAGATGGACTGGTCTTAGTTTTGGTAAGTGCTTCCTTTGGGCTTTGTCCTGACATCAGAAGCACCGGATTAAAAGGAGTCCTCAGGGACGTTGTGGCCAACACTTAATGGGGGGGATGAAAAGTAGGGAGGAGGAGGAGGAGGAAGAGTTTAAATTCACTTTACCTGTCATGTCGCACTGTGCAAGCAGATCAAGAAGACCTGTAAAGGCTTTTGTATCATAAAATTCACTTTGTTTGACTGTAGTTGTATCAGTGGTGTCAGGGGTTTGGGGTGCTGCTATGCCCCCTACAGATCAGAGTATGAAATAAAGCTCTAGTGGCGTATGCTCCGTACATTATGTTATGTGTCCTAATGGTGATTGTTTAAAATAATTGAAAAGGACAATAAAAGAGAAGGGGCCAACCAGACCACCACTGTAGTTCAACCAAGTACACATGATATTTATAAATTACTTCCCAAATTTTACTAGTTTACTTTGCGGACCCCCTTGCCTTGTATCATGGACTCTCCAGTTTGAGGAACACCTTTCTACATCTCCTCCACTTCCAACTCTAAGGTCACTGAAACGAAGGTCAAGGTTCCACAACTGGAGCATACTGGGTAAGCGGGTGTCTCTACTTTGCCCCAAAAAGTATATGGAGGGTGGACTGAGTGGGGAGCACATCATGCACTCACTGGATGAAGTATTGAATCTGTTGAGACTCAGCCACCCAACTCTGCTGCCCACATTAACCTCCATCTCCAGAGCGCTGTCTCATCCATTTCACGCAACCTGTTGTTTCATGGCCGCCTCTGTTCCTCCACTACTATCCTCAGTTTTTTTCTGGACTAGATCCTGCTTCTCCTCCTCTTGTAAATACTGTGGTATGAACTAAAGTAATAAGCGCATCGACCCTAATTGCAGTCTCTAACACGCTTAGCTGACCAGCAGACCCCAAGTGGTTTGAGTGGTCACACTTCTTCGTTCCTCACTCTCAATACAGCAGCTCCACAGGGTTGGGTGCTGAGTCCTCCACTGGATGACTGCATGGCTACATGTGACTTTCCCATCATTGTCATGTTTGATCTCTAAAAACAATAAACAGGCTTACCTGGACGAAGTGGAGAGTCTGTCACACTGGTGTCAGGACAACTGTCGACTTCTGAATGTTAGCAGAGACAAAGGAGCTGACAGTGGAGTTTTGAAAAAACAAAATCCCGTTAGCCTAAACAGCACTCAGGTGGAGAGAGGAGTTTCATAGATACCTTGGTGTCCACATCACACAGGACTTAACCTGGTACAAACAAACCTCATGGGTTTTCACCCCTTCTTTTGACACCCACTGCACGCCCAACCTACCTGGAAAGGGGTCTCTCTTTGAACTGCCGTTCCCAAGGTTTCTTCCATTTTTCCCTACAAGGTTTTTTTGGGAGTTTTTCCTTGTCTTCTCAGAGAGTCGAGGCTGGGGGGCTGTCAAGAGGCAGGGCCTGTTAAAGCCCATTGTGGCTCTTCCTGTGTGATTTTGGGCTACACAAAAATAAAATGTATTGTATTGTATTTCAGGAGGCCCACCCAATTTCTACACACCCACCATACAAAGTATTCTGACAGGAAGTACCTCATCACTGCCTGGTTTGAAAACGGCACCCGTCAGGACCACAAAGTTCTGCATAGAGTGGTGTGGTCAGCTGAGCACATCACTGGTTGTGCCCTCTCTAACTTCAAAGACATCTACACTGAGCAATGATGAGGAACACAACGAAGATTACCAAAGACGCCAGCCACCCCAAAACGCGGCCTCTTGACACGGTCAAGTAAACGAAACCAATGAGTGACGTCCAGTGCAAAGAGAGGCTGAGGAGGAAGTGCTGTCCACAGTCCACCTGCGTCTTCACGAAGGAGCACATCTAGAAATACATGTTGACTTATTGTTAGACCTCCAGCACCAAGTTATTTAAAGGATACATTCAGTATTTTTCAAATCAAACTTTATGCATTTGCCACGTAAAACTGTGTTCTAAAATAAAGAATGCTCTATAAGTTTGAAAAAACATCTTGCTTTTCAGTGGAGGCTAAGACCGTTGTGGAGTACTGATCTGCATCTTGTGATTACACACACACACACACACACACACACCGTAAAACAGTTTACACGTGTCATTTTTGAACAAATAAACACACCAAGATTATATGATTCGGCCATTTTTAAAGAAGACCTTTGTGCACACCATCTCAGTTTGTCTTCTTCTGAAATAATGTTTCACTTATACTGAATATTTCATAATGAACTTAACAAGTTCTTCAGGAGGAAGTATTCAATTACCTGATACCAGTGGGCAGAAAAGACCCCCAGAGGTGCTTCTTAGCACGCTATGGTGGAATGAGCCTGTGACTTAAAGTGGTCCAAGAGGGATGTTTCATGATGGTATCCAATTTTGCCACCATCCTCTTTTCTGCAACAGCTTCCAGTGTGTCCAGGGTTCAACATGCGACTTTGCTGATAAGTTTGTTGTGCTTCTTTTGAGCTCAAGTTGCTTCCACAGGAGACCACCACACTGACCATGCGTGACACAGGCTTGTGTAGATCTTAAAGTTACATGCAGTTCAATTCCAATTACTGTCTATTACCAGCTAAGTGTAGCGCCATAATAAGAGTGACGCATATCATAAACTTTTTGGTATGTTGACTCCTCTATAAAAAAGAAGATGAAATAAATAAAGACGAGCTCCCTTCAGTGTCGACACGCTGTCATGCTAGACGTGCGTCTGAGCCTTTGTCCTCTGTCTCTGGCAGCCTTTCGGAGTGACCTTGAATGTTTCACAGTCTCCTAGGTATTGTCGAACAAGGCGGCAGGACACGGCAGGCCATGAAATCTGTGTCGCTGCCTCAGAAAACAAACCTCTGAGAGTCTAACATCTCGCTACAGCAAATCCCACGATTAAATCAAAGATATCCTCTTTCTGCTTCATTTTTCAACAGAATCTAATATTTTTATAAACAGCAAAGGTGAAATGAGGTGAACCAGGACTCAGTTAGGACAAGACAAAATAGATAAGTACTGAGAGAAGGGTGAGTTTTAGCGATGTAGAGACATTGAATTACAGCAATAAAAAATTGAGAGGGTGAACGAAGCAAGGCTAGTCGCGGTGAACAAGCCATATTGTGCCTTACAAGGACTACTAAAATCAAGCCTGTTGACGGGAAAACTAAAGGTGCCGATTTATGAAGTCCTGATGAGATGAGCATTTCTGTATGGGACTGAATGTTGGACATTAACACAAAGTGAAGAAAACAAATCTAGTAAAGAAAGGCCTTGAGGAAGATAGCTGGGCCCATAAATGAAGATGACATATGGAGAATAAGGCTGAAGTCATGGAGTTACAATACATAAGAACATGGGCCGAGTGATGGAAGTGGAAATCAGAAGACTGCAGTGCCTGAGACACATGGAAAGGCGGAAGGGATGGTAGAACCCTGAAGAAATCCCACGTGTCAGCAGAAGTGTTGGATGACCAAGAAACAGTGGATGGAGGAAATAGTGCAGTGGTCTCAAACTCCTCCAGGCCTGGAGGGCCGCAGTGGCTGCAGGTTTTCATTCTAACTAATTTTCTTAATTAGTGACCAGGTATCACTGCTAACTAACTTCTTTTGAAGTCATTTTCATTGACTTGCTCTTGAAGACTCAGACCCCTTGTTTCTTTTTCCTTAAATAGCAGCCAAACAATAATGAGATATAAAACGAGCCAAACCAGGACCAGCAAATTGTGACCACCATACAATATCTGAAAATAAAGAAAGAGGAAGGTCTCAGGAGTGCTGATCTGCTCAGATCCCCAAAAGATTTTAACAGTACTCTTAAAAAAGAGAAAATTAACAATTACAGAAATGTCTGCCATTGCACAATGAGAGCAGCAACAAGCCATGGACGTAAAGAACGGGTTTAATTAACAACAAGAACTGGCACCTAACTAAGCAACTGGTTGGAGTGAAATTGGAGTTTGAGGCCCTGACTTAGTTGGTCTCCTGTTGGCTCCCTCACTTCACATTTCATTTCTGTTTGGGTGCCAATTAAGGAAAGGAATGAAGCAGTTCAGAGGAACACATCTTAAAAAAACAAGTCAATTAAAATGAAAGGAAAACGAGTTAATTAGCAGCGAAAACTGATCATCCATTAAGAAAAGGGTTAGAATGAAAACCTGCAGCCACTGAGGCCCTCCAGGACCGGAGTATGAGACCACTAAAGTAGAGGATGATCTGAGGAAGTGACGGGAAGAATAAACAAGAGACAGAGAGCAATGGGGGAGAATCATTAAGGTGGCTGAGGTGCTTCTCAGAGTTGACTTTTATTGTTAAATATGATTTTTCACAAATTTGATGATATATTCAGTGACTTATATTCTTGCTAACTGTTAGCTTAAAAGACATTTTAATGAAAGACTCTTGACCTGAGACCCAGTCGTACTGCTACTTCTCCAAAAGGTTAAGTTTTGGTGAGAAAACCAGTATAATCCTGTCACCGAGGGTCCGTTTATTAGTAACTTACAAGGACATGAGAAATTAAGCTAATTATGCACTCCTGTAATTAACCGTGTATGCAAGAGGCTCTAATTCTGTCGTCTCTTACGTGGCACTGTGTTAACTTCATGTGTGTGTCAAATAAAGGTATTCTTCCTATCCTGAACTGGCTTTGTGTAGTTGGCGCTGCTGGCACAGTCGGCCTCTCGCACTCACCCACAGCGTTGGATAAGGTAACGCAGTATTTTCACTCAGATTTATGTGGTAACTGGGAAGGCCGGGATCTGAATGCTGAATGACCTGTACGAGCCCTTCTAAGATGGGTAAGCGCCAGCCTCCTTCAGCTGTAGCATTGGATACTCCATGTTAGGGCCTTTGAACAGGATCACATGGAATTCCTGGGGAACCACAATAGTAAAGCAGGAAAATGATAAAGATATAACAGCACAGAAAAGAGTAAAGAGTATGTAGATAAGAGGGAAGCGGAGAAATGTTTCCTAATGAGAGAAGGTGTAAATCGTTAAATTCAATAAGTTGATAGTGTCGTCGGGTAGAACATAAAGGTGTGCAGGGAAAACATTCTCAACTGACTTTTGGACGAGCTCGCTCATCTCAAGGCAAACCAGACCCCAGGAAAATGGAAGGCCTAAAGCCTGTCTAGGCCTCAAAATGGAGATCAACAGCAAAGGACCTCAGAAAACCTTGAAGCACATCTCACCAGAGGGAGAACCGTGAAAACCCAAGAAAGAGCTGAGACAGGTCCACAAAATGTTTATAAAATGATGTTGATTAACAAGAGCAGTAAAAAAAGGCTTGTGCTAAAGGCAAACAGAACAAACAAAGTCACAAACACAATCTGTAAGAATATCCAGGTAGAAATAGTTGAAAGTTAATAAAAAATCAGAAATCACAAAGAGAACAGCAATTACAAAAGCACCAAACTCAGGAGCACATTCAGGTGAACCGCCCAGGACTTCAATTCCCAGCCTGCCTTTAATAGGGCCAGGGGGCGGTCCCTTAACTGTGATAGATTGGTGGCCCCGCCTCTTAGAGATCCACCCCCAGAATACAAGGAACATAATGGAATTGTAAGACACACCTAGATAAGACATAATAACCAAATAAAGTAAATTTAACAGATGATACATAATTGAACAAAAAATGAAATGAAAAGAACAATATTATGAAATACAATGGAACGTAATACTGTAAGTGATAAAGAAAAGGGAAAAAAGAAGACAAAAAGAAACATGAACCATGAGAAGGACCTTGGCTTGACCATCACATTTGTATTTTGTTATTATTGAAAGCATTGTTTTCTTTGTTATTGTTATCTGTCCTGTCTCCAGTAGGCAGTGCCACCTGTACTATAACTGTGAGTGCACTCGAAAAAGCAAAAATGTCGTGGCCAACAAATCAGGCTCAAGATCTTCACCGGCCTGTCTGGAGATTGGCCTCACCCAGGCAGTCTGACACCAAACCTTAGAGGCAGGCTTTGGCCTACAAAGTCACAAAAGGGGTTCTGGCTTCAAATATTCTAAACACTTCTTTAAATCCCCCACAATATACAAAAATACACATACATTTAAAAAAAATTCACAGAGTAAAGAAATAGAACAATGAATTCTCAAAAATGGGAAAAGGGGCTAAAACCAGAAGAAACAAGTCCCAAACACAGTACTATAATCATAAACCAAAAACTTAAATTCAAGGCTTAGAATATTGATACTCACAATTACACAAACACTCCAAATGACCTGTGAACCCCTGAAGGGTCCACTCACCAGCCTCCTGATGTGTAAGATGAGGAAAGGTCTGCTTTTGTGACATCAGGGTGGCCCACCACCTAGGGTTCAACCTCAGACCTTCACAATCAATTGGACAATTGAAGCAAACACTCAATAAAGCCCACATTGTTAACCACACTACTTAAAATAAGTCACTCCTACAGGATTTTTGTAAAACTATTGATGTGGTGGTCCCTCATGAATATCACGATTATCAGGACTGTTTAAATTAAAAACAAAAACTTTACATATGCAGAATATGACTGTGTTGTTGATCTACACCCTGACACCCCACAAAGAAGGAAATCAATGCTTTGTCTGAACCTGAGAGTCGAGTCCCCGGAAACATATTCACAGAAAACTATGGGATGGAATTATAAAAACGGTTCAATATGCCACTTGGTGAGGGCTTCTTATTTGTTAAAAAAAATGGTGGTTTGAAATGCTGCATTGATTATAGAGACTTAAATAAAATTACCTTTATGAAAAATGTCCCTGATGTCCTTGCTGTTAAATCAAGGGGCTGGTTGTATAACAGACAGACAGATGGATCGGCCAGAAAATGAATGTCAACAAAGCAGAGTTTAAGGCATGAAAACATCAGAAAACTTGATAAGTGGACACCAAGAGCACAGCACAACATGGGAGGGTAAGGAAAATACAGCAGCTCTGTTTACGAATGGAGAGCTCGCCACACACGCCTTTAACATGCTCAAATGCTAATCATCATCATCATCATCATCTTAATAATAATAAGAAGAAGAAGATGGTGATGATGATTATTACCATATCAGTTCTGCATGTTACAGTGCATCCATTTAATTCACACACTGATGAAAAATGCAGCATTACAATATTAGATAGATACTGTAGATGTGAATGGCACTATATAATAGATAGATAGATAGATAGATAGATAGATAGATAGATAGATAGATA
>JANRMT010062797.1:8448961-8472723 GCA_026402145.1 Polypterus bichir lapradei | reverse complement strand
GATAGATAGATAGATAGATAGATAGATAGATAGATAGATAGATAGATGGACAGAATTTTATGTGTCCTCAGGGGACTCTATTTACTAATACAGATTTAATAACATGGTTTACTAATATAGATTTACACAATGTCCATAATCTTATTCATATTTGAAAAAGAGATGAATGGAAAACCCAATGGGCACTCTGAATACTGCATGATGCACCATTCCATCTCAATCTCATTAATTCTGTTTTCTCAGATATTTATGATAGCTTACCAATAAAATAGCAAGATTCTTGTCTCGTTCTCTTTAGTTGTACTTTCATGTCTCAGACCTGCCGTTATCAGAAGCGTTGATTCTGTCTTTAAATCTGGCTTATTTCCCTGTACTGTGTGCTTAGCATAATAGAAAAAGCAGCTTCAAAAAATGGAGGCAGAGCATTGCAATAACTACAATAACCTTTGAAAAGCCATTCATTCACTCCTGCTTGCCTTCTTGGTGGGGAGTTGGGGTCTTTATTGGCATCAGCAAGTTCATTTTGTCTTAATTTGCTTTGGCATTAATTTTGTCCACAGATTATGAAATCCACCTATCAGGTACAAAGAATGGGATTACCTTGGATCTGACCTGAAGTCCATCATTCCATCCATCCATTTCATAACCCGTTTCATGTATTCACATCGGAGGAGCTCCTTGCCGGCTCAGTCGAGATATGTAATTTTCTGCCGAGACAAGAGGGGGTGCTGCCGCTCACACTGTCTTCTCCTTCTCTCCCCACTGTGCCAAGAAGTCACCGGGTGAAGGCTTTTAGCTCCGCCAACCTCCAGTCCCACTGCCATAATTTCCTGTGAGCTCTTGAAGGAGTCGTCACATTTGGCCAGAGCAACCTGTGAGACGGAGTTCTGTCCTCATAATCCTCTTGTTGAATCCCCGCTAGAGGGATGTGCTCGTGCTAATGAGTTTTGTGTTTTTCAGTTCTTTCTTTTTGTTTTCTGTCTCTGGACAAATAAAAGGGATGACCCAGCTGGAATCTTAAAATTTCTTGCTGCAGTCCTGAGCTGTCATTCATAACTGCACCTGGCCACACGCATTTATCAAGTTTAGGGATGTGAGGGGGCCGCAGCCAACCCCAACAGCATTGATGCCAGATGGGGGAACCAAACCTGAAATGCACATCAGTCCATAAACGTAAGTTAAGGAATACAAAACATAGAAAGTGATTTTCTTTTTGGTTTTTATAAATAATTTGATTTTTATTTTCCACCTCTTCTGATAATGGAATTAAAAAACAAAATTTGCTGTTCATGTTTAAGAATGGTTAACTTACTGTAAAAGGGAGCTTTGATTCTTTGGAAAATCAATGCCGATCAATACCAGTATACTTCAATACTGATGCTAATTTCTGTGCAGTGCCTGTTGAGGGGTTGGCACAAAGCTTTCTACCAATCAGATCAAAATCCCGGGTTCATGTCTCCCACCCAGTTACTGCCAGTGTGGTGTGGGATTTGCATGTTCTCCCCGTGTCCGTGTGGGGTTTGCTTCCACATCCACCAGGACATGTAAATGAGTTGAACTGGGAATTGTTACAGATGAGCAGTGGGATGGACTGACAGCCCATTCAGGACCGGATAGGCACTGCACCCCAAAACCTAAAATGGGAGTAAAGAGGTTTGAAAATATATGGTGTATGGAACTAGTGATGGTGAGACGTACTGTAAAGAGCAGAGTCTTTAGCTGCCACCATAGAGGACATTTTGAATGTGTGTTATACACGGATTTATGACAAATACACTACAACAAGGAGCATTGATGGTGAAAGGAGCTGTACACAGTGGACAGCCCGAGCCCTGAAGGTGCTTAATGTGAATGGTACTATATGTAGCAGAAAGGAGGATTGCTTATTGTGAAAAGGCATCATGTGTAAGGCGCTATATACAACAGAATGATGGAGTCCCTGCTTTGAAAGTGCTTATTGTGAAAGGTGCTATACACCAGGGGTGTCGACCTCGGTCCTGGAGGGCAGCAGTGGATGCAGGTTTTCATTCTAACCAACTTCTTCATTGGTAACCATTTTTGGCTGCCGATTAACTTCTTTTGCCTGAGTTTTCATTAACTTGACTCCACCCCCCCTTAGTTGACTCCGCCCCTTAGTTGTTTCTCTTTCCTTAAATAGCAGGAGACAGAGATAGAGGTGGCAGAGTTAAAGATGCTAAGATCTGCATTGGGTGTGACGAGGATGGATAGGATTAGAAATGAGGACACTAGAGGGTTTGGAGAGATGCTGGGTATATTGGGAGAAGGGTGCTAAGGATAGAGCTGCCGGGTAAGAGGAGAAGAGGAAGGTCTAAGAGAAGGTGGTGAGAGAGGACATGTAGGTGATGAGCATAACAGAGCAAGATGATGAGGACAGGAAGATATGGAAGAAGATGATCCGCTGTGGCAACATCTAACGGGAGCAGCCAAAAGAAGAAGAAGAAGCAGCAGCAGCCAGACAATAATGAGACACAAAGCAAGCCGCCACATGAGCAGCTCACCTGTGCCCATCACACAATATCTGAAAATAAAGACAGGTGAAGGTCTCAGTAAGGTTGATCTCTCGGGTCACCCAAACATTTTGAAGGTGGTCTTAGAAAAAACTGGAAAATCAAGAGTTTTGGAAATGTCTGCTGTGGCCGAATAAGAGCAGCAGCAAGCCGTGGAATTAAATAACAGCAAGAATCTGTGCCTCATTAAGAGATTGGTTGGAGTTTGAGGCCCCGATTTAGCTGGTCGTCTGTCACCTCGTTTCACGCCTCATTTCTGTTTGCCTGCCATTTAATGAAGAAGCAAATCAATTCAGAGGACAGAATCCTTGCACACAGGGCAGTGAATTAGCAGTGAAACCTGCTCACAGATTAAGAGAAAGGGTTAGAATGAAAAGCTGCATCCACTGTGGCCCTCCAGGCCTGGGGTTCGACACCCCTGCTGTACACCATAAAGAGTGTTTAGGATTTTGTTTAGATTCTAATGCAAGTCTGTGAAACATTCCCAATTGATAAAAGGCACTATATGACTGCTGATTTAACCATCGCCACCCCCCCAACACCCCACCCCATTCCTGTTTTCCTGACACACACGCACCACAGAGCAGGACCGGTGTGGCTGCGTGTCGCAGGACGTGACTCTTCTCGTTTCTCATGCTGCAAGTCTGTTGAGGGAAATGAAGACATGAAATCGACACCTTTGGCGTGAACGAGTGGATCTCAAAAATGCAGAAAAACAAGCGCTGCTTGCAGGGCTGGGGGCCGCCTCCCCAACTTGTGTGGTTTCATTTTCTTCTGACCAAAGGCAACTTTAGTATCTTTATTTAGGGCGACTTTCAAGGGAGTTCACACGCCATCTGTCACGCCAGCCTTGACAAGTGCGCGGGCGCGGGGAGGGCAGGTTTCCCACATTACCTCATTAAAGTCCATTAACGCCGCACACGTAAAGCGGGGGCTTATTTTGGTGCACGAAAGGTGAAGAAGAGCAGATCGAGGAGTCGGGAAATTTAATGGGTATGCTGAGCTTCTCCCATGGGGGTGGCAAGCGGGTCCAACAGCACAGGCCGAACTGCCTCGAAAATGGATCTGTTTCATTGGTGTTTTATGACAGATGGGATTCGGTGGTCAGCCTCCAGTGTCCTGAGTTCTCAGTCATTGTCTGTATGGACTCTGCAGCTCATCCCTGTGTCTTTCATTCATCCGTGGATTGCAGTTTACCTCCCACATCCCCTAAAATATCCAGGGACCAGACTGCCAGACTGGACCACCAGTCCATCACAAGGCCCATTCTCTCACACATCTACACATTTAACCCAACATACATTTGGGGATGTGGGAGGGAAACCCAAACGGACACAGCAGGAACATGCAAAGAGCAACCAAGCAGTGCACCCTGGTCATGGGCAGCAACCAGACACGGGACTGGAATCCCAGACCCTGGAACCGTGAAACAGCAGCGAAGACAATTGATAGTCCTTTCGAGGGCCATTAAAGAGCTGCTGGTGTCTGTGTGTCAGTTCATTCCTCCTCCATTCCTCAGGTTGTTACACTGGTGGCCATGGTTGAGGGAAGACCTTGACTAACGACCCAGATTTTGGCTTTGGACTGGTTCATCACTGATGCCAGTGAAACCCTTGATGCCTCTCACCAATTGAATGTCCTGTAGATGGAGTTTGTGTGACCCTTGACGACGAGGGTTCTGAGAAGATTGCTGGGTCCAGACCTGAGATGGCCATGGGCTGTCTGAAGGGGATGGGAATACTTGAAGAAGCTCCGTGAGCAGCAGGTCTGGAGAACACAACGCTTGGAGAGCAATTCTGATCATGTCTCCGGTCTGCCCTGATCTGGACCCTGGGCGTTGGTCAGCTCAAGAAACTGGGGAATAGGGTGGTCACACCAGGTAAGAGCAGTGAGGAGGAGCTGGGAGAAGACGTGTGTAATCGGGCAAAGGGATAAAGCACCTGGAGGGGCACATGGAGTGGCATGGAAGAAGTAGTCGCTGAAGATGCCAAAGGGTCCAACATTTGGCATAAATTGAGATTTCCTCCACATCCCTCACCCTCTTGGGTCATTATAAAATTATTTGACTCAAAAGTGAACAAGAAACAGAAATAATGGAACGCATAAACCTTAATAAAAAATGACAAAAACATGAAGTATGTCTTATCTAACAGAGCTGAAATGATCTTGTGGAATCACAGAATCTTCTCCAGGAATCATTGGAGACATTTAACTTCCTGGGATTACTGGGTATTCTTGACTCTGTCTGCTGACTCCATGTGGCCGAGGAAGGTGAGATGGTCTACAGTTCTTCAAGTTGAGTGAAAGATGAGCCTTGTGAAGTCCCAGAAGGTTATTGTTCAGGTCCTTTAGAGACTGTTGGACAGATACGCCATGATGGACCAGTTCTATCAACCTTTGAAATGATGCTCTGCCATTTCTTAGGCCAAAGGGCATCACTCAGAACTGAAACAGGTCTTTTGGGGTAATGAAAGGTCCACTCCTCAGCACTGTCCCTGCCCATTCTTACCTGACAATACCCAACGGAGGTCAGATACACGGAGCCCATTGAAAAACGCGAGGCCAGTGATAATTAACCTTTTTTGAGTCATGGACACCTTTAAGAATCTGATGAAAGTTATGCACCCCCTTCACCAGAAATATTCACATTAACACAACTTTGTATGCAATGAATATCCATCCATCATTTATCCAACCTGCTCTATCTTAACTACGGGGTCACAGGGGTCTGCTGGAGCCAATCCCAGCCAACACAGGGCGCAAAGCAGGAAATAAACCCAGGGCAGGGCGCCAGGCCACCGCAGATGCAATGAATATAAGGTACTTTATTTATCAAGATTTGATTGTCTCATACATATATGACATACACAGTAATCAATCCTTTTTATGCAAAAAATCATGGCCGCTCATTATCATCCTGAAATACAATCCTCTTGTGCAAACTACGTTTACTACATGTTCTGCCACCATTACTACTACTACATCTCCTCTCTCGTTATTTACTTTATTTCAATGAGAAGGTTGTTCTTGTTTGCCTTGAATAAGAATATGAAACTGTGGAGTGGTCTTCGATGAGGTGACACGCACATCGTCTTTGACATCCAATCTCTTTCGACTTTTCATTTCGATTGAAACAAGTGCTGAAAACCCTGATTCACAGGGATGAGTGAATATAAATGTTAATTTTTATCTGACTCTCACGGACCCCCTGAAACCCCTCCATGGACCCCCTAGGGGTCGACGGACCTCAGGTTAAGGACCCCTGCTCTGAACGAGTGGCGTGAGATAAACTCTGTGATGGGTCTCCTTGTGCAGCTCCCTATAGCTGGCACAAAATCAGTAGGACTCATTAAACTTTTGAACGGGTACCACAGGACGATCCCATGAGGCGGCATGAAATGTGATGGCATAAAAAGTCACCATTTTGTGTATAATGCTGTCCAGCTTTGTGGGTAAAGGGAAAGGAAGTACTACATGTGTTCCTTTTTAAAAAATGTCTGGTGTCAAACTATTGTGCGTTACACTTTGATGCCTGTTTGGTAGCCCTTTGGTAAAACGTTGCTGCGTTACTTCACGGTCCTTCCCTCTGTCTCTCTGCACCTTTAACACTAACATCAATCTCCATGGATTCTATCTGTTATATAATGGAATACTAACATTTTTATGTGAACTGCTCCTCCAAGTAATCTGATTAGTCGGTTTGGCTTTGGTCTGATTGGACAGTCTGGCTTTGATAACACAATTGAAAGAAAAAGTGCGAGTGTGAGATGCCCGAGGAGGAGTAACAGCAGAGAAGGCTCACTGTGAGTCATGAAGACGCGAAACATAAAAGCAGACAGGAGGAGGGCAAAGCAACTCGAAATGACAGAGTCTCAGAGACGGGCTTTATGGGAACGCGATCAAGGGAGGACATTCCAGGTATGGGCGTTATAGTGGGGGGAAAAGGGGTAACGATTACCCAAGGCCCACTCGAAACTTGGAATGAAAAGTTTGTTTTTGAGAGGAAGGGGCCCACAGAGACTTGCTTATATACAAGGACCAGAGTGTTGTGTGCTACACCCCTGGTTCCAGGCAAGAGAGGTTATGCCATTCAATGATATCGAAGAAAAGCCTAGGAGGGATGCTGAGAGTCACCTTTAAAGACAAGGATCCGAATGATGTTTGTGCAGTGGGTAATGGGATTCCATCTGTCATTAGTGGTAGTCAAAAAGCGGACAAGAGGTGAGCAAGAGACCTGAGAAGAAGTTTTTACAAGAATGAGACTGAGAAAGGGAGTGTCGAGCAAGAAAGTTGGGAGGATACTGAAGAAACGTGTAGGAGGAGCACTGAGAGTCACCTTCAAAGACAAGGATCTGAATGGTGTCTGTGCAGTGGGTAATGGGGTCCCATCTGTCATTGGTGGTAGTCAAAAAGCGGACAAGAGGTGAGCAAGAGATCTGAGAAGAAGTCTTTACAAGAATGAGATTGAGAAATGGAGCGCCGGGCAGGAAGTTAGGAAGATACTGAAGGAAGGCCTAGGAGGAACACTGAGAGTCACCTTCGGAGACAAGGATCTGAATTAAGTCTGTGCAGTGGGTAATGGGGTCCCATCTATCATTGGTGGTAGTCAAGAAGTGGAGAAGAAGACTTTATAAGAATGAAATTGAGAAATGGAGTGTCAGGCAAGAGAATGGGAAGATACTGAAAAAAAGTGTAGGAGAACACTAAGAGTCACCTTCAAAGACAAGGATCCAAATGGTGTTTTCACAGTGGGCAGTGGGACCCCATTTGTCATTGGTGGTAGCCAAGAAGCAGACAAGAGGTGAGCAAGAGATCTGAGAAGAAGTCTTTACGAGAACAAGATTGAAAAAGGGAGCTCTGGGCTGGAGAAGTTGAGAGGATACTGAAGGTGTAGGAGGAACACTGATAGTCACCTTCAAAAACAAGGATCTGAGTGATGTTTGTGCAGTGGGTAATGGGGCTCCATCTATCATTGATGGTAGTCAAGAAGTGGAGAAGAAAGCTTTATGAGAATGAAGTTGAGAAATGGAGTGGCAGGGCGAGAGGTTAGGAGGATACTGAAGAAAGGCCTAGGAGGAATGCTGAGAGTCACCTTCAAAGACAAGGATTTGAATGATGTTTGCACAGTGAGTAATGGGGTCCCATCTATCAATGGTGGTAGTCAAGAAGCGGACAAGAGGTGAGCAAGAGATCTGAGAAGAAGTCTTTACGAGAACGAGATTGAGAAAGGGAGAGAGGCAGGAGAGGTTGGGAGGATACTGAAGGAAGGCGCATGAGGAGTGCTGGTTTTAAATGTGGTCAATTACTCGTCTTCAACAGCTAAGCGTATCTGAGTATGACCTGAGTGTTCAGCCAGCACTGACTGCCCATCACCGACTATAAGCCCTGGGTTAATTGTGTCACCAAATGGGAAGGTGAGAAACAAGGCAGCAATAAAAGCACAACAAGCCCCAACAGTTTTGTCTTCTCCAGCAGTTCCACTTGTCCAGTTTTCGATGACTGAAACTTCTGAATTTCTGAGCTGGACCTATAAAAGAACGACTGTGTGAGTGCGTGTTTTGTAAAATATACGCTGATCTCCATATATTGTAGAGTGCAAAGTTTCTACAATAAAGGATGATTTATAAAAAAAAAGAGGGTCTTTTCAGATAGGGGTCCATTCGTGACAGTGTGCGTGATGGTTGGCTGGAGCAGAAGAGGTGGGGCTTGGAGGACGGACCAGAAGTGACATCACAAATCTCCACATTCAGAGCTTCTGGTCTGTAGATGTTCTGGCAAATTTTGCCCTTCTTGATGTAACCCTCCCCGTTTATCCTGGCTTAGGACTGGCATGAAGAAACACACTGGTTTGTGGAGATTGGCTATGTTATAATGGGTTGGAAATGGTGGCACTGACCATAAAGCAGGAGACAAAGCTGGAAGTGGTAGAGTTAAAGATGCTAAGAATTGCATTGAGTGTGGCGAGGATGGACAGGATTAGAAATGAGGACATGAGAGGGTCAGCTCAGGTGGGACGGTTGGGAGACAAAGTTAGAGAGGTGAGATTGCGTTGGTTTGGACATGTGCAGAGGAGAGATGAGGGGTATACTGGGAGAAGGATGGTAAGGATAGAGCTGCCAGGGAAGAGGAGAAGAGGAAGGCCTAAGAGAAGGACATGCAGGTGATAACAGAGCAAGATGACGAGGACAGGAAGATATGGAAGAAGATGACCTTCTGTGGCGACCCCTTACTGGAGCAGCCGAAAGAAGAAGAAGAAGAAGAAGAATAGCACATTGTGAATAACAGCGCCCCCTCTAGATTCAGGGTGGAGTTTTAACGTCACACAACCCCTTTGACTGGGTGCTACTTGTACATGTGTGATGGCACTTAAAATGTGTGGCCCATGACCGTCACTACACAAAACACATCACATGACATATTGAGAGCTTGTTTAATCCAATGACAGGGGACAGGAGCCCACCCGGGCTGCACACCAGCGACTAAACACGCAGATGAGCGCAGGTACTTTTGTGTGTATTTGAAATGCAGCTGATTGTGTTTCTCAATGGCCTCCTTTATTCTTCATGCTTCATTTGCCTTTCCTATTTTTAATATTTCTTTGTGTATTATTTCTCTTATTACAGTGTAGAAACATAAACATCTTTATTTTTTAATTTTTCCTCAGTTTTTTTTTTTAACCACCCTCTGCTCACGGAGGTGGAATTTAAATTTATTTATTTATTTATTTTTTGCTGTGTGGTCCTTTTTTTATTTTTTTTTGCAGAGGTGTAAAAGCCGTGAGTCATCGCTGTCATTTTTTCTTCTCTGGGAACAACAAACCAACATAATTTACAACCGGTAATAAAAAAGATTTCTTACTTCACATAAACACTGTGAGCCTGGGCGTGCCACTCCTGCCCCTGGCATGACACAGATACCTGTAATGTCGTCACATTTGCCTGATTTATGCATGTTAAGCTCTTTCTTCGGGGCTTGAAAATCACCTCTCATTTTCGTGTTAATAAGCACCACTGGTGCCAAGCCCGGGGGCCTTCAAGCTGTAAATTCTATACGTGCCCGTAAAGAGGTGCCCTCTCGTTGTGGGGGTTGAGAAATTTGTGCTGTGCCCTTATACATTTGGGCATATTCACCCACCATTTACAGCTCACGACAGGTGGCACACCTTGGGTTATGGAAAAGCCATGACACTGGGCTTGGTGGCAGCCGTTGCTCACTTTCTCATCAAGCCAGGTAGGAAAAATTCCAAAAATATTGAGAAACGAATTCAGTCCTCTTTCGAGGAAAGCAAATTAATGTTCTCTGACTGGAGTGGAGTCCCATCCAGGGTTGGTTCCCTGATTTTGTCACCCCATGACATTTTTTTCCACAGGAGAAAGAAAGGTGCCCACCTGGATGCAAAATCCCTTCAGGCTGTGCAATCCTGAGAGGACATTTAAGCTGAGAAGATCCGTCTGTTGCATCACTCTAGTAATCAACTGTCAGGACCACCATTAGCCCATTTTGATTACAATTAGGAGGGGTGGACAGTGGCACGGTGGGTAGCACTAACACCTCGCAGGTCCAGAGTCTCAGAGGGTTCCATGTGGTTTTCAGGGGTCTCTGATTATCCACTCGTGTTTCAAAGCCATAGTTCTTTACGTGATTTAGTAATTCCAGATTGTCTCTGTTTGTATGTTGTAGTTTGGTGCCCCTTCCATGGTCAGGTCATGGCATGTGCCATATGCTTCTTGTATAGACTACCACCCCTCAGGACCCTGAATTTGGTCTGAATTAGGTGAATATCATGTTATGTTAAATCACGGTCTGGCACCCTTTCTAGTGCTGGCTCCTACTCTGTGTCCCTCATGGTCCTGAAATGGGTTAAGAAGATCTGAAAGTATCAAATTAAATGCAATATGGCCTGCCTTGGACGAAAAACCCGGTCTCCACCTTAGGCTCATAGGCTGACACCCCTTTTACTGTCAGGTCCTGCCTTGTACCCGATGCTGCCAGCGTAGACTTCCCCGTCTCATGGTCGTGAATTTGGTCTGAATTGGGTCAATATCACCTCATGTTAAATCAAGGACTGGCACACTGGCTCCTGGTTTGTGTCTGCTGCTGGGATAGGCACTCAACAACTCACTGGTCTGAAATGGGTTAAGTGGGATTGAAAATGTCATGTGTCACAAAAACCAGACACAAGAGTCATAAAAAGGTTTGAGGCAGCCACCCCTATGATATCCCTTGGCTGCAAAAGGGTAAATTGCTAGCACTGATGTGCTCAGTACAGACTCCAAAACAGAACTGATTAGGTTAGTCAAATATGGCAGCTGTAAACGCCAGAAAGGGAAGTGAAGTCATCAAGGGGGGAAGCGGAAGGGTCCTCTTCCATAGGTTTGGACCTGGACGTGACGTCATCAAAAGGGCTGGAACTGAAAGTCTCTTTGTCCATGGGCTGTACACTGGAAGTGAAGTCATCAAGGCAGAACCAGAAGTGACATCATCAGGGCCAGGTGGAATTTCCCGTGAACACTCTGCAGGAAAGCATGGAAAAAGGTTAGTGCACTGCGCCACCCCATGGTCTGGCATGGAATTTCTCTCATTTAGACCCTTTAGCTACATCCCATACACACGTGTGTGACACATCTTAAAGAAAATGTGGCCTGCTTTGGGAGGCCATCGGTCCCTTCTGTAGGATGGTGCTTCCTTCCAGGGTCCTGCCCTGCACCTTCTGCAGCCTGCATGTGCCCACATTATCCTCTTGGCTCTGCATTCAGCTTGAACTACATGAATATGCCATGACAAATCCAATGAACCCAATGGACTGGCACCTCCTTCCAGGGCCTTTATGCTGCTGGGATTGACCCCGCCCCTTTCCCCACCCCTTAATTTAAATGAAGTGACTTGAGGTTCTTACAATTTGTTTGCTCTGACTCAACAAGAGAAAGAAGGATATTCTTAATGAGTAAAGACCTGGGGCCTCATGCACAGAATTCACACTCTAACATGACGTAAGCACAAAAGTGGAAATGTGCGTACGCACAAAAAAATCCAGATGCATACATCTGTGCGAACGCCAGCTTCCATGTTCTTCTGTTCCATAAATCCTGGTCAGTGTGAAAAGTAACTCATGTGTACGCGCCTGCTGCCCCACCCCATCTCCTCCCAGAATTACACCTCTTTGAATATGCAAATCAATATAAATAGCCCTTAAGCTCAGCATTCTGGGAAAAGACAAAGACAAAAGCATGGGGGGAAATAGAAGAATTTCAGGGAATACCAAGTGGAGGCAAAGAAAAACGTACTATTTGTTGGTTTAAACAGTAATATAAATAACAAAAGGAAGCTGATCGAGTGCCATAGCGTGTTGGAAACACTCGAAAGCTCAAGTTCACAAAGTCACACAGTGCCTGAAATAAAAAAGAAGTCACATATTAAAGTCGCCGTGAAAGGGGAGTCGAAGCCCACCATCTGAGTTTCATATGAAAGCTTATTAGGGTACAGAGAAAAAAAAAATAGACACACAGTGGGAAAAAAGCACAAAATGTCAACTTTAATCTCGAAATTTCCACTTTAATCACGTAGTTTATTTTGTCATTAAAGTAGAACATCATAAACTTCATTTTAAAATCGTTTAATTTACTAGTTTCTCAAATGCCATCATAATTAAGGTAGCACGTTAAATGCTTTATTTTGTATTCTGTGTGTTCTTCTATGTGCTCTTTGTGTGTGAATCACTATGTGCTTCTTAAACGGGCTTTCTCTTCCTCTGACGGGACACAGAATCCATGACATTCATGATATTACAGCTCTCTGAATAATTAAAATACTGAGATGTATACGTGATATCATTTTCATGATGATAGGAGTTAAAGCGTGTTATTAAACATGGCCGCACGGTGGCGCAGTGATTGTTCATGTCTCACCCAAGATGCTTGCTGCACCGTGCACAACCTTCGATGATATAATTTACTGCAGCAGTCCTGTCTCTCTCAAACTTACTAACCTCCAATTCCTTTCCTTCCTTTTCTTTCTCCAAATAACCGATCGCCACATAATCAGCTCTGTAATAGACATTAAGCCATCTGTAAGCTTAGAACGCCGATTCTTCAAACGTTTAAGGAACATTGAAGTATCTTTGTAGTACGTGTTTAATTATTCTATCCATCTATCCTTCCAGTTTCGCGAAAGTCCCAGCAAGAATACAGCGCGAGGCAGGAACAATACGTGAACGGAGCACCAGATCCTCGCTAGCACTGTGGCACCGTGTCCTTGTATGTTTAATTATTTGATTATATGTTTGATTATTTAAATGATTTTAACATTTTATCTGTATAATGTAATAAACATATTTTGCTGCATTTCATCCTAAAAATGATATCGTCATCATATGTAAATACGCGCTTTATAAAGTGGCTCAGGTTGTGTAATATTATAACTGTATTACAAATTTACAGTGATGTGATTGGACTTATAAGTCCTAGCAGGTCTACAAGGAGCATTTGATGGACTGATGGAGTGCATCTAGAGTTCTTGGGATGAAACTGTTTGTGAACCGCAAGGTCCGTACAGGAAAGGCTCTGAAGCGTTTGTCGTATGAGAGCAGTTCAAATAGACTGTGCTCATGGCTGAGGCAGCGTGTGCTTGATGCTGTATCCCGATAATTCCCTTTCCAATCAGCTGCTGTAGATCTGTGATTCCACACTCAGATACAGTGATATAAATACTCTGAGTGGTGCAGTGAGAGGAATATGGAAAAAGGTGATCCGCTGTGGCAACCCCTAACGGGAGCAGCTGAAAGAAGAAGAAGAAAGTGCAGTGAGAGTAACAACGCTAAAGCAGTTATGGCATTTAGAATAGTTTAACCATTCTGTGGACCATTATATTGTTACAGGTTAATTACAATCAGATGCCTTAAAATAAATAAACAATATGCGATTAATTTCAGCGTATTTATAAAGCCGCGTCAGGGATGTGGATCTGAAAAAGAAAGGGTAGCCACACAGGAACAGTAGCAATGCTTGACGCTGGGTGCTGCCAGTCTGCAAAACCGAGCAGAGAACTTGCGTATGCCAGGGTTGGAGCTACCGTGGAAATGTGTGTGGCTTTATGCCAAGTTTAGGTTTTATACATCGCGATTTGAATTTGGAAACGTTCGTATGTAACATTTTTGTGCATCCGCACCGTTTATACACGAGGCCCCTGGTCAGGAAACACGCCGAGTTTGTACCAGATAATCAAACTTTTTGATCATCACAGCTCAAAATACTAATTAAAAGGTAAAGATAGAAGCAGAGATTAACAATCCATAGATGCCAAGAAAATGAAAAGCTTCCTTGTGATTGGTCTCAGTATCCTAATCTTGGATTGTCTGAAGACGCACACAGCGGTCTGTTTGCAGTGAAATCGAAAGGATTCAGACCTTTAACTGTGACTTGAAATTCAATTCAGGTGCATCCCATTGTGTTGTTCACCGTTGAGCTGTTTGGAGTCCACTTGTGGTCAACTCAGTCAGGATTTGGCCCAGAAGTTGGCTGACAGCCTGCCAGGGCGAATTGCAGAGGTCTTGAAAAAGAAAGAAGGGCCAACACTGCAGATATTGACCCTTTACTTAAACTTCCATGTTATTGTTAATAAAAGCCTTTGAAACTTCTGAACTGCTTGTAATTCTACTTCAGTATCACACAGAAACCTCTGACAAAAAGATCTAAAAACACTGAAGCAGCAAACCAACACTTGGGTCATTCTCCGCACTTTAGGCCATGACTGTACACCACACCATTTAAAAGGAAGATGCTTGGACCAACTCCGACTGTTTGTAGAGCAGCCATCCAGTCAAACTGAGCAATGGTGGGAGAAGGGCCTTAGTTGGAGAGGCGACCAACAATTGGATGGTCACTCTGGCTGAGCTCCAGAGAACAAGTATGAAGATGAGAGAAAGTTCCTGAAGTTTCTCCGCAATACTCAACTGATCTTGACTTTATGGGAGAGTGGCCAGACAGAAGCCTCTCCTCAATAAAAGACACATGGAAAACTGCTTGGAGTTTGCAAAAAGGCACCGACAGGACTTGGAGTCTGTGAGAAATGAGATTCTCTGGTCTGATGAAACCAAGAGTAGAATGCATTTGAACCATGTTAGCCATTATGGATGCAATAAGAAGTCGAGCAAAATGACACCTTTCATTGGCTAACTGAAGCGATTACAATATACCAGCTTTCGAGGCAACCGAGGCTCCTTCTTCAGGCAGGTTGTAACACAGAAACCGGAGTTCCTTGTGTTTATATGGACGGCAGGAACAGACCCTACAGTGGAAACCCTTTAGGTGGGTCATCTTCAATGTCAAAAATGAACAGACCTCTCCAGGCTAAGATTCATTGATAGATAGATAGATAGATAGATAGATAGATAGATAGATAGATAGATAGATAGATAGATAGATATGAAAGGCACTATATAATAGATAGATAGAAAGAGTGATAACAATGCAGGTATAACAGACAATAACTTTGTATAATATTAACGTTTACCCCCCCGGGTGGAACTGAAGAGTCACATAGTGTGGGGTCTCCTCAGTCTGTCAGTGGAGCAGGACGGTGACAGCAGTCTGTCGCTGAAGCTGCTCCTCTGTCTGGAGATGATCCTGTTCAGTGGATTCTCCATGATTGACAGGAGCCTGCTCAGCGCCCGTCGCTCTGCCACGGATGTCAAACTGTCCAGCTCTGTGCCTACAGTAGAGCCTGCCTTCCTCACCAGTTTGTCCAGGCGTGAGGTGTCCTTCTTCTTTATGCTGCCTCCCCAGCACACCACCGCGTAGAAGAGGGCGCTCGCCACAACCGTCTGATAGAACATCTGCAGCATCTTATTGCAGATGTTGAAGGATGCCAGCCTTCTAATGAAGTATAGTCGGCTCTGTCCTCTCTTGTACAGATCATCAGTATTGGCAGTCCAGTCCAATTTATCATCCAGCTGCACTCCCAGGTATTTCTAGGTCCGCACCCTCTGCACAGTCACCTCTGAAGCAGAAGAGGAGAATAATGTATAGTCGAGATCTTTCATTAAGACAATTGTCCAACAAAGTCTTTTGCAGATTTTGATCAGTTTTCCATTGTCAGAACAAAGGACAAAAAAAACTCCACAAAAATGTTTTGGGGTAGCCACCCGGTATATTGTAGCTTGTTGTTGGCAAGGCAAAGAGAAATGCATTTTTACCGAGTTCAATACGGAACTGCTGTATACGTGACAAAATGGCAGTTTTGAAGTCTGGCAGAAGTGATGTCATTAGAGCCAGGTGGATTTTCTTGTAACTGGTCTGCAGGAGAAAAAGAGAAAAGGTTAATGCACTCTGCCCTCCCCTGGTCTGGCATGGAATTACCCTCAATTTGAGCACCTTGAGCACGTGTGTGACACCATACAATGTGGATCTGCAGTCATACTGTCTGGGTCAGTCAGAGAGATGCAAACAATCTTCATATCTGGTTCTAAAGCTCTTGTCTCTATTTAAACTAGGTTGTAATGTGTTAAATCATGATAAGGTGTCACATGAGAGAGTGGGCACCAAACTAAAAGAAGTGGCAGATCAGGGTGTGGGGTGTAGAGGGGTGCAGAATGAGCTCAGACACAGGAAGCAGAGGGTGATGATGGTGTGAGGAACCTCATTAGAAATGGGTGATGTTAAAAGTTGCATTTCACAGGGGGCAGTGCAGGGCCGCTGCTATTATTAATAAATATAAATGATTTAGATAGGAATATAAAAAACAAGCTGGTTGAGTTTGCAGATGATACAAAGAGAGGTGGATTATCAGATAATTTGGAATCTGTTATATCATTACAGAAGGACTTGGACAGCAGACAGGCTTGCGCAGACTTGTGGCAGATGAAATTTAATGTCAGTAAATGTAAAGTATTACACATAGGAAGTAAAAATGTGAGGTCTGAATACACAATGGGCGGTCTGAAAATCGAGAGTCCACCTTATGAGAAGGGATTTAGGAGGTGCTATCGACTTCCAGACAAGCCATTAAGAAGGCTAACAGACTGTCAGGTTATATAGCGCCTTGATGTGTGGGGTACAAGTCACAGGAGGTTCTGATCAAGCTTTATAACACACTGGTGAGGCCTCATCTGGAGTCCTGGGTGCAGTTTGGGTCTCCATAAAGACATAGCAGCACTAGAGAAGGTCCAAAGAAGAGCGATTAGGCTGATTCAGGGCTACCAGGGGATGAGTTATGAGTGAAGATTAAAAGAGCTGAGCCTTTACAGGGATGAAGAGGAGACCTGACTGAAGTGTTTAAAATAATGAAGGGAATCAGTCCAGTGGATCAAGACGGTGACTTTAAAATGAGTTCATCAGGATCACGGGGACACAGTTGGAAACTTGTGAAGGGGAAATTTCACACAAACATCAGGATTTTTTTCTTTACACAAAGAACGATAGACATTTGGAATAAGCGACCAAGCAGTGTGGTGGACAAGCAAGAAAACATGAAGGACTTTCAAAATTCGACTTGACGTTATTTTAGAAGAATTAAGTAGACAGGACTGGCGAGCTTTGTTGGGCTGAATGGCCTGTTCTCGTCCAGATTGTTCTAATGTTCTAATCAGGTCAGGTCTGTAGCAAACCAGGAATCACTCATCACCTGTGCAATGCCATTCCAAGGATGAGGATGGAGGTGGCAGCATCAGTGATGGGGAGATAAGACAGGGCTGAGGGAAAACCGAATGGAGCAAAGTATACAGGGAGAGAGATAATATCAATGACAACCTGCTCAGAGGACATCAGACTGGGCCAAAGGTTCACGTTCCAATAGGAGACAAAGCAGGACTGGCTGGGCATCAGCTCTCGCAATGTCCTTCGGTGGTCCAGTGAGAACCCAGACTTGAACCCAGTCGAACATCTCTGGAGAGAGCAGTCCACCAGTGGTCTCCATCCAAGCTGACTGAGCAGGAGACAGGACCTGCAGAGGAGAATGGCAGGCAAGTCACAAAGCCAAGAAGAGTCCAGTCTGGAATGGCCGCCCGAGGGGCTTCAGCGGAGTGCTGGTGCTAATCTGATATTTCATTGTTATAATTTCGATAAATTGACAAAAAATCTCAAATCCTATTTTCATTTCGCCAGCTGCTTGATGTTGGAGAAAATTAAAATGTGCAAAGCAACGAAGGGGCCTGAAGAGCTTCTGAAGGTGAAAATAAATATATAGAGATATAAATTTAATTTATATAAATGTTGAAGTGATATAATTTTATAACTACACTGTAATATTTAAATTTATCTCTGAAATAAAATATGAAGATATAAATATCAACGAGCACATGTACAGTAAATGTAATAAACCTAACTATTAAAGAAATGTACTAGTGTAAATGTAATATGTAAAAATATCATGGACATAAATATCAATATAATGAAAATATAAGTGAATATATCTAAAAGTAATTTATGAAAAAAATAATAAAATATATCTTTATAAATAGGCTGCAGTATTTACAAAATGTCACTGAAATAAAACGATAAATTACATGTAAATAAAATGGAAGTATAAATGAGCACAAATAAATGTAATGTATTTAAATGTTATATAATATGCAGAAATATCATGAAAGTGTAAATATATATTATATATAAATATAATTGAAACATAAACGTATACATATAAAGGTACGTTATATAAATGAAAAATATCTATATATTTTATATATTATAAATATACTGCAACGTTAAAAAAATCGTAGAAATAAAATTAAAAATTCTGTTTAAATTCACTGTAAACATACAGGACAGTTTTGATGGGCTGGCCAACTTCCTGCAGTACACTGGATGGCAGTACCCCCCAAACCCCCTAAACCCCCCTAGCCGCCAGCAGTGCTCCTGTTCGGACCCTCGCAAGGATGGCTGAGATGTGAAGTCAGAACAGGCAGTCATCTTGGAGTCCTTTGGAGCTGACGTGGTGTCACAAACTAGCACTTCCAGAAAATGCCCATCATGGGGGAATTCCTGTCAAAAACCCTGGCTTGATATAAAAATGGACTCAGCAGAATCTTCTTAAAATAAAAAAGGTTTATTTCCACAAACTGCTCTGAGACACAAAAGAAAGCTTGGTGGACCACAAGGGGCAAAATGGATTTTCCTGTAACAAAGAGCCAAACCGAAGCAAACAAGTCCCAAAGCAGAATAATAATTTTAGTTTTAAGTTTGAATTCCTCCTGTCCCTCTGACTTTTGATGTTTTGTCTTCCTGGTTTTGATTTTCATTTTGCTCTTTGGCTTCACTGTTTCAGGACTTTTCAGTCTCTACCTCTCTCCTGGTTTGCACTTGTCAGCTTCCCAACATTACGGTGGAGAAACCTGAATATGATGTGAGAGGTTGTCTCGGGACTCTTCCTTTGGTCTGTGGATAAAACAAGAAGGAGGCATGAGTGGGCACAATCCCTCGGGCACTTCCGGCTAAAGCTGTCACCTCACCTGAGCCTTCTAGATGTCCCCGATGCACACACGGGAGTGACACTGTATACACACAGATCACACAGATCATCCCCAGCATTTAAGGTAATGAGAGGAGAAGTGAAGAACGTGGACGATCTCCTCACAATGGCAGCCTGTGAACAGTCTTCTTGAAGGTGACGTGTTGGAAGGTATAAAAACGGGCAAGCGTAAGGACCTGAGTGACTTTGACAAGGGCCACATTGTGATGGCTAGACTAGTGGATGAGAGCATCTCCAAAATGGCAGGTCTTTTGCAATGGTGCTACCTACCGAAAGTGGTCCAAGGAAGGACACTGAACTGAAAACAGGGTCCTGGGTGCCCAAGGTTCAATGATGCAGATGGGGAGTGAAGGCTAGCAAGTCTGGTCAGAAGAGTGACTGGAGCACAAACCTAATGCTGGTCACAAGAGTTGTGGCAGACCAGTCAGAGGGCCCATAGTGACCCCTGTCCACCACCGAAAGTGCCTACAATGGGCGTATAAGTGTCAGACCTGGACCATGGAGCAATGGAAGAAGGTGGCCTGGTGTGATGAATCACACGTGGATGGTTTGGTGTGTGTGTGTCATTTTCCTGGGGAAGAGATGGCAGCAGGATACACTATAAGAAGAAGGCAGGCAGGTGGAGGAAGTTTTGGCAACATTCTGGTTTGAAACCTTGGCTCCTGGCATTCATGGACCATGGACTTCAACACGTACCACCGGCCTAAAGATTGCTGCAGACCATGTACACCTCTTTGTAGCAAAGGTATTCCCTGATGGCAGTGGCCTCTTTCGACAGGGTAATGCACCCTGCCACACTGCAAACATTGTTCAGGCATGAGGTGAGGAACATGGCAAAGAGTTCATGGTGTGGTCTTGGCCTTCCCCAGATCTCAATCCAATTGTGCACCTGTGGGATGTGCTGGAAAAACAAGTCCGCTCCATGGAGGACTCACCTTGCAACGTACAGGACTTACAGGACAACATCTCGGTGCAACAGGACACCTTCGGAGGTCTTGTGGGGGTCCATACCTCGATGCATCAGAGCTGTTTTCTTAGCACGAGGAGGACCGTCGCGAAATTTGTCAGGTGGTTTGAATGTTGTGACTGATTGTTGTATATTAGAACATTTAAATATTTGATCAAATAGGGTAAATATGAATAATAATAATTGTAAACTTAGAAACGTTCTGAAAGACCTGCCTAATTTAAGAGTCACAAACACACACACACACCTTGGGCAGCTGCAGTGTGTACCCACGTGTGTGTCAAGCAATAAATCCATTGCAGGGGCCAGGAAGGACAGGCGCCATAATGGATGGACTGGGCGAACAGTTCATTCCCCCGCATGACAGGTGGCAGTATTCCTTAGGGCTGAACCCGATGGCTTCAGGGCCATCTTAACAGCATTATAGGTCCCCGGGCAAAGCAGTGCACTGGCACCCTCACCTACACAACCACACAGCAAGTTACAACATACACAGATTAGCATGGCCCCCCAGAACCACAGCCTTGTCGGGGTCTTTGGGGACTGCCAGAGGTGGCGCTGCTGGGGGAGGACTGCCCTGGTTTCTTCTCTGAATGACCTGGAGAGAGGAGACCGGAAGCAGTTGTCAGGTCAACTTTAAAGGAGAGCCCAGCGTCACCCTTAGAGAAGTCGGGGAGACGGGGGGGCAGTGGGCAACGCTCTCTTGGATGCGGAAAGAGAATCGTGTATTTGGCTGGTGGTGTTTGTATGAGGGCGGCATGGTGGCGCAGTGGTAGCACTGCTGCCTGGCAGTAAGGAGACCTGGGTTCGCTTCCCGGGTCCTCCCTGCGTGGAGTTTGCATGTTCTCCCCGTGTCTGCGTGGGTTTCCTCCCACAGTCCAAACACATGCAGGTTAGTTGTATTGGCGTTTCTAAATTGTCCCGTGTGTGTGCTTGGTGTGTGTGTGTGTGCCCTGCAGTGGGCTGACGCCCTGCCCTGGGTTTGTTTCCTGCCTTGTGCCCTGTGTTGGCTGGGATTGGCTCCAGCAGACCCCCGTGAGCCCGTGTTAGGATATAGCGGGTTGGATGATGACTGACTGTTTGTATGAAGAAGTTCTTTCTTTTGAATAAATGCCTTTATTTGAACCTGGAGTTGTGTTGGGTATTACTGCATCTGTGGTTTGGGGCTCAGTGGCGCCCCTCTGTGCTCAAGACTGATCGATGATTAAAGTAAATTTGATTTATTTTTCACATAGGTAATTTCTTAAAGGCCTCCCTATAATATAACATTAATAAATATGTATAACTGTTATAAAAATATAAAAGTACAAATATACCATTGTACGTATGATAGATTTCAATTTTACAGAAACATACATCCACCTTTTGGCCACTGCCCGTTCAGACAAAAGCGGACTCAAGGCGGGCAGAACGGCAGCCCACCATAAGTCACATAACAATAAAAGGTCAGAGAAACGAGAGGATGCCATTCAGCGGGTGAGCCGAGGTGACGCCAGTGTCTCATCCAGAGGTGCCCAGCCTGGTGCTTTGCAGCCCACCGAGCCCCACGGGCAGCACTACCTTCTGTGCCACCCTGCTCCATGCACTGAAAAGCACACAGCAGCACTAATGACACGTTTTACCAGTAATCACATCAAAACCATACAAGTTATTATGCTCTTGTTAAGTTGGAGTTTAAGCAAATAAAATATAAATTCCCTAACAGCGTTACCTACTGTAGCTCTAAAGCGCTGTGCGCTGCTGTCATCTAAAAGGCTTTTAAAATCACCCCTAATTCAGATTAATAGAAAAGATCATTTAAAGATAAATATGTTGTGTTCTTTTATCTCTCCATTAAAAAGACATTTTGCATTATTATCATCTGCATAAAACATTTGTCAATGAGCAAGCAAAAAACTGAAGAGACTATGCATTAAGATCATTTTAGTTTTTAAGCTGTCACGAGCGGCTTTGAGAAACGCTAAGTTGCTATTGTTTAAATTCTGTCATTTTATAATGTTTTAGAAGTTATCTATCCTGTGAAATTGTTAACTGATGCTAAAATTGACTTGTAAGTATTAGGACAATAGCAATTCGAGAACAGCTGGGACTTTGTCACTGGAAGATAAGTACATTTCGCTCCATACATTTGTAAAGTGCTTTGAAATTGTTTATAGCTGATGGATGGGTGCATTTCCCTCTCACGGAGAGCAATGTTTTTGTACAAGGGAATGGCTTGAAAGCTGACACACAAAGATGCAAATACCAACCTTTTCCAGCAAGTAATTTGACTTCTATTTCAAAAGCTTAAGTGGTGGGTAGACAAAGTATTCCATATATTGCACATGAAAATACTAGATATATAAAGCATCAGGAAAAACATTTCATTTGGATGGAAAGAAAAAAAAAATAGAAAAAAAAACAAGCTTTAAAATATTAGCTGCTTAAAGTTGCAAAATAAAGCAATGGGAAACGTTCCGCCGAATGATTAATTGCTATTATGCATTCATCACGGCTTCCAGACACTTACTTATGTACTTCTGTCTCCTGACTAGGCTTCTCGCCGAAGCCCATGATTGGAATAATGATTGTAGCTATTTAAGAGCAGGCAATATTTTTGCATCCTCTTGCATTCACGGAATTTCAAATAAGTTGCAATTTTCTATTCGATTTCAATATGCGCTAAGCGAAAAACAAACGTCAGTGATAATTCAAGGAGCCGACGTGTACTCGGGCTGCTGTGTTACTAATGTCAGCACGGAAAGCATCCATTGATACGAGGAGAGTAAAAAAAAAAAAAAATCCTTTTACCATTCACCTCAATTAACGACGTAAAAGTGAAAGCTTTTATCGCCGACATCTCTTGATGGCAAACATTCTGATCATTGGCAAAATCTTATTTGACGTTGATCAAGAAACTTTAATGAAGCAGCCCAAACCCGGGGGGCGGGGTTAAAACAAACGGAATGGCAATGCCCACACAGCCAGTGTGACGTACACGGTGTAGTCGGCAGGACCTGGCCTAGGAGGAGGGCCAGTTAAATCTGTGGTCACATACTCATGCACTGCAAGATATTTTGGGCAGATCTTCTTCATCAACTTCTTCTTATTATTATTACTATTATCTCACAGTGATAAAGAAAATGTAATTAAACAGGCCAACCCAAGGGATATGATCCAAACGTACAGAAAGAGACTGCAGATATAACTGAGAATGCCCACAAAGCTAGTGTGATGTACACAGTGTAGTCGGCAGGACCTGTTCTAGGAGAAGGGCAAGTTAAATCTGAGGTCACAAACTCATACACTTCAAGATATCTTGGGTAGTTCTTCTTCTTCTTATTTCACAGTGATAAAGAAAATGTAATTAAATAAGCCAATCCAAGGGATGTGGTCCAAATGTACAGAAATAGACTGCAAATATAACTGCAAATGCCCACAAAGCTAGTGTGATGTACATGGCGTAGCTGGCGGGACCTGGCCTAGGAGGACCCGTTCGATCAGAAGTCACATACTCATGCACTGCAAGATATCTTGGGTGGTTCTTCTTATTCTTCTTCTTATTATTATTATTGTAATTATTTCACAGTGATAAAGAAAATTTAGTTAACCAGGCCATCCCAAGGGATGTGGTCCAAATGTACAGAAATGGACTGCAAATGTACTGCGAATGCCCACAAAGCTAGTGTGATGAACACAGTGTTGTCAGCAGGACCTGGCCTAGGAGGAGAGCAAGTTAAAAATGAGGTCAAATACTCATGCAATGCAAGATATCTCAGACAGATAATAATAATAATAATAATAATAATAATAATAATAATAATAATAAT
>JANRMT010062797.1:8432583-8443466 GCA_026402145.1 Polypterus bichir lapradei | reverse complement strand
TTTCTGTTTCTGGTGCTTTAGATGATGTCGTGTCCGGTCATGGTGACATGACTTTCCAGTCCTGAAGATGTCATTTCCGTTTTTCGTGCTTTAGACGATGTCACGTCTGGTCCTGATGACGTCACTTTACCGTCCTGAAGATGTCATTTCTATTTCTGGTGTTTTAGACAATGTCATGTCCAGTCCTGATGACGTCACTTTCCGGTCCTGAAGATGTCATTTCCATTTCTGGTGCTTTAGACGATGTTACGTCCGGTCCTGATGACGTCGCTTTCCGGTGTTTCTGGTGCTTTAGACGATGTCACGTCCAGTCCTGATGACGTCACTTTCCGGTGTTTCTGGTGCTTTAGACGATGTCGTGTCCGGTCCTGCTATGTCACTTCCGGTCCTGATGATGTCACCTCCTTTAAAGTCGCCATATTTGCACTCATAAATCAGTTCTGTTTTGGACTCAAACCTGTGAACAACTCAACAAAATACTCATTTGCAGCCAAGGCATAATAATAGGGTGGGCTGCCCCAAACCTTTTTGATGTCGGTGGTCTGTTATTGTGACAGCTCTCTTTTTGGATTTTGGATTTTTCAACATAAGTTTTTTGTTTTCTGATTTTTCTGATATTTGGTGTAGGGATTAGATGTTGGCATTGGGGACTGGTTTTGTTTGCTCTGAGGTTTTGGATTTTTTGCAGATTGTTTTGCCTTTTTGTTTTTTTTTTCTTTTGTTTTAACGAGTTGCTTTTTTTGAAAATGAACTCCTCAATCATTTTTAAGAATTTGGTTCTGTTATTTGGACCAGGGGTTACACACAGTTTCCCTTTTCCTCCTCTTCTACAGTTTTGGCTCCTTGCTAGTGGTGCAGGCCACATGCAATGTCTGTTTTCTTAAGTTTGGAAAGTTAGTCGAGGTTGCGAAGGTGAAGCCATCTTTGAGTCTGCTGTGATCCGGACAGGTCATAGCAACAGCCATGCAGAGATTCTTACAAAATGGTGAGGAACCGCGATAAAATAGAATTAAGGTGGCAACATCAGGATCTCAGAAACACTGAATAAACAAACTGTGCAGACATTGTACAAAGGCGTGTTCTCTAAAAGGTTACAGGCCCTGATTGTAATAAATGTGAGGATGTAAGGTACGGATGCTGGAATCCTTTTATTAGTATTGATGCTTAAACGAGGGCCACCATCGTGCTACCTTCATGACTCTCTTGTTTGGTGAATTTCTCTCTAACTGATTTTAGCTATTAGTCATTTGTTTCCATTTTGTTCTGAGCTCTTCACTTTTGATAATCAATTTTGTCACCTTGTCCTGCCACACTTGTTCCCAAACTGTCACCCAGACTGATTTCTACTCAATTTTCTTGACCTCTTTTTGGATATTGTCATCTGCTAAACATCCATCCATCCATCCATCCATTATCCAACCCGCTATATCCTAACTACAGGGACACGGGGGTCTGCTAGAGCAAATCCCAGCCAACACAGGGCGCAAGGCAGGAAGCAAACCCCGGGAAGGGCGCCAGCCCACCGCAGGGCGCACACACACACACACACACACACACACACACACACACTAGGGACAATTTAGGATCGCCAGACCACCTAACCTGCATGTCTTTGGACTGTGGGAGGAAATCCACGCAGACACGGGGAGGACATGCAAACTCCACGCAGGGAGGACCCAGGAGGCGAACCCAGACGGGTCTCCTAGCTACGAGGCAGCAGCGCTACCCACCACGCCATCATGCTGCCATCTGCTAAACAAATACATGTAAATTTGGAGCACAGAGGGGCGGAGTCACAGGTTACTACCCCCTTCCTTCTCAGTGACACCTCTAGTGACGCAGCAGAGGAGTTTGACTCCGCCCACTGCCCTGCCACTAAAAAGCCTCCTTTTGGAAACGGCGGTCTGATGACCCAGGAGGCGGCTGAGATGAAGTCCTTGAGAAAGAGAAAAGTTAAGAGGCGTCCGTCATTGGGAATATTCAGCGTGCCTTAATGGCTGTCTGCAGTGTGTCCATACACTTCCATATTTCACCTTCTTCAATCTTCAGCAAATAAATGGAGAACCCCAGCTGGGTCCACAAATCCTGCTGTTAATTTATAAGAACTCTAAACAGGCCTGGCATTGTCAGAAAAGCATTGCGCCGCATGAGTGATACTTAAGGAGAGCGAATGGACTTGCAGATCTGAGCACAACACAGCACGGCAGTGTGAAGTCCTCTTCATCCAGTTCGATTGTAGGGCAGGAAGCGGCCCCGGACTAGAGGCCTGCTCACTGCTCACTTTTATATTCATATCCATTCATTCATTTGTTTTCTGTGTCCGCTCGATCCATTTTGAGAGCAGCATGGAGGGCAATGCAGGAACCAGTCCTGGAGTGGATGCCACCTCATCACAGGGTCATTTAAACTTTGTCAAAATAAAATAAAGTAAAACTTGGACTGATTTTCTGCTCTACGCAGGGCGTCATAATACTGTTTACAAGTTCATTCATTCATTTTCTGTGCCAGCTTTATGGTGATTGGGAATGTGATGATGCCACTCCCTTCACCACAATGTAGGAGTAGATTTGCCCTTACTGGCTTCTTGCAGGGCAGTTTAAAGTTCTCCTGATGAGTATAATTAACTGTGCTCTGTCCACCTTCGGTAATATAGATACGATTTTGAGAAATGGCACGTACCTGCATCCTTTAGTGTGTGGGACAAAGTCAGCAGTCACCAGGTGACGCGACTTGGGAGGGTTTTAGATGGCGTTGATGGCGTCTCGCCTTGATGGGAGTTGTATCAGCAACCGCTCATCCGTTTCTTCCGCAGGCCGGGGGTTTTGGAGGCAGCAAGATAGGGAACTGCAATAAAGTCTGAGCTGTCAGCTGAGGAGGTGCAGTTGAGGAAGCCCAGTGCAGGAAGCATACGTGAGCGAGAACTAGCGCCACCTGGTGGACAGGTGAGCATGTGTGTGTGTGTGTGTGTGCAGATAACTCCCTGGTTTAAGGGGACACGCGATGTGTGGCTGGGGAATGGGTGTCCAGGTCCCTTATCAGCTGATTGCTAAGTGAACTTATAAAAGCTTATCAGGAAAGAAGCAAGAGGGAGAAAAGGATCATCTGGGTGAAGGGTGGGATGCCAGGGGTTGCTTGAGACCAGGAGTCTGTTAATAACAGAAATGTGTAGGGAGTGAAGGACCCTGATGGAACAGCAATTGGATGGGTGCCATTTTCACAATAATTTTGTTGTTTTGTTGCTTGAGATATTTTTTTTTTGTGTATTTTTGTACATTATGTTTTTTGCCATTTTTTGGGACTGTTTTAGCCATTTTTCTTGCACAATCAATCGCACCTTTCTGTTTCATAGGACTAGGTGTTTCCATCCCTAATTGCATACATGAGACCTTCAGCTTAGATTCAGTGGAATTGTGAAATGAGTGATGGCACCTTTCTGGGTTATCAATGGGCACCAAAAACGTTTCGCTGATAAGCCCACGACGTCTCCAGAGGGTCCAGCAGTGAATCCTGGGGTCCCAGGCTCACCCCCAAGACACCATCCACCCAGTTGAGGCCCTGCTGGAGTTCTTCCTCTTGAGCCCGAGCCACTGACTGCCCATTTCAGCAGCTCTGGAGAGGTCATTCAATGCCCGCACTCCCAACTCCCACAGTAGCCTTGATGTTGAGGTGGCAATAAACCCTCTGCAGCCTACCTCGACTGGCCAGACCTTAGCTTTCCAGCCGCGTTGTTGCACATCGGTTGTCAGATCTTGGCTTCTTGTCTCATAGGCCTCCTCCACTGCATCCTCCCATGGTACAGTAAGCTCAATGATATTAAGCGAGCTGGAGTGATGGCGACCGTAGCACAAGGTCAGGTCTGAGGTTGGTAGATGCAATCTCAGCTGGGAAGCAGAGTTTTTGACCTAGGACCACCAACAACTTCCAGTCCCGTGCACCACCCAGCTGCCCGGAGTCTGGTTCTAGAGTGGCATGTCAAATCAAATTGCACCCCTGTGTCTGCATCTCGTACTGTCCCACTGACCTCGGTCCCTCTATCAAGGACTTGGGGTCCATCAGTTTTATTTTCCAACGATGTCAAGGGCAATGCGGGAACCAACCCTGCACTAGATGCCAGCCTATCACAGTGCCAGGTTAGAGTCATCAAAAAAAAAAAACAAAAAAAAAAAAATGAAACAAACAAACAAACGTTGAATGGGATGTCGCTCACTGCAGGGCTTTAAATTTGAATTTATTCATTTGTTCATTCATTTTCTAAATTTGCTTTCTTCTGTAACCTCACCAAATTTCAATGAAAATGAATTATGTCTGCTTTTCCCTGTCTAGGACTCCGCCCCTCCTTCAGTCGTCCGTCCACCCTATTGGCTAAAGATGTTGGCTTTAATCTCTTCAGCTGCTTCCTTCATTTGCATAAAGCCCCACCTCTGCGCAGCCCAGATCATGTACATTAGCATAATATTAATAAAGACTGACAAATAAAAAAACACAGGGGTGATGATTTGGTTTCATGCTGATTATTTAGTAGAGTTTTGTTCTTGTATTGGGGGTTTAATGAGAGTAAGGATTCTCTCTTTTTATCATTAATGGTTTAGCTCATTGTTTCCCTTCTGTGATATTATGACCCCTAACCCCAACCCAAGTGGAGTGGGGGCCCACCGTGAAATTAGCGCAATGTTAATTTTGTACGATCGTCTGAGCCGGGGAAGTGGGATGGTACCCCCCCTTAGTTAATCGGTGGTCAAAGCTTCCAGAGTATCAGATGAATCGGGCGCCATTGTCAATGCCAGCCTTCTCCTCCTTTGCTCACTTCCCACCATACTGTTTTCAAGATTACATTTTCTTTGCGATGCTCTCAGCATAGCAGGCATTCTCATTACGCAAAGGAGGATTCAAGACAGGTGTTAATGGCCTACTGTACTACCTTCTGTGGCTGTAATGAATGAGACCTACGGGCACACTGCTTTGCCATGTGTATTTTGTCTCACATACACATGTGGCACAGACACCAGCCTCAGTAAAACCGATCACTTAGAGGGGTCTTCCAGAAGTGGCCATGATCCTCCTGCACTACTGCTGCTGTGAATCGAGTGCGATCGTCGGGCCAGTGGATGGGGTTTCATTCCTGGGTGAGGCGCAGTCCATCCGTGGTGAGCGCGATCGTCAGAGCGGTGGGGATGGCAGGGTTTCATCTGGGGTTGGCCCCGAGGTCCACCTGCAATGCTGCCACGGCCCCCAGGTTGGGAGACACTGGCCTAGATTTTCAGGCTTTGTCCTGCAATGTCTTGGGCGCCATTTTAGGGGTGGATGTCGACTTTTGTCAGCAGGGAGGGGATGAGAGCAGTAAGCAACTGCAAACGGTGACAAAGCCCACCATTACATTTTGGTTCGACTCTCTATGCTGGAAGGAAAGTTAGCTTCGTTGGTCTGACCGAGACTCCCTGCACTTGCGGGAGTAGTGAAGAGCAAACAACGATAAAAATGGTATCGACATCTGATGAGAGATTGAAATGAACGGACAAAGCAGACTACTCCGTGGACAACGTTTTGAATATTATCACTGAATTGGATTCTGACCTGTCGGACTCCAATTCTGACGCAAGTGATCTGATATGGAGATTGAAAAGGAAAGTGAGGTACCGGCATCACGTGCCAAACACGTTTGTGTGGATGAGGACCACCACTCATAGTGACAAGAGGTACAGACCAGATTAAGTTCTCGCTGTGACCGTGACAGCTGCTGCCGTCCCTGTGCCCGTCACACTAAGACAGCCTGGCACACATTCCTGCCAGCCGTCATGCCGCCCGCGAGCGTCTTGAGCCACAAGATACTGTGAACTGCCAGCCACAGCATCCAGCAACTGATATTTTAGGTTGATTTACGTGGGAGACTCTTGTTTTGGGTGCTTTACAGAAAACTGTGTGTTTTGGAAAAAATATTCAGCTGTCAAAGAGTTAATCACCACCATTTTGAAATTCTTTCCCTGCATTTTACTAGGGCTGAGGCCTCTGAAAAATGCGACGGGATAAAAAGACGGCTTGGAAGACAGCTCCTTATCCAATTGTCAAGAAACCAAAACTCTAAGGAAGCTCCACTCGCTTCTTCCTTTCGGTTTGACCTCTCGCTTGTTCACTCGACCTCGAATTTTTCCTCTCGTTTCGGCTTTGGTTTCCTTTTGTTTTTGACATTTTTTTTGTTTTCCTACGCGCATCTTCCTCTCGTGCTCAAAACATTTACCTGTCAGTGCCCTGATAGACCAACAGCTAATTTTTATTTTATTTTTTTTTTACAGGGTCACAAAATGTTAATCAAACCTGTCGGAGCTTTTTTGAGATTTTGGACTATTAGGTTTCATTATTTTTTTTACCATAATATTGAGCTTTTGAAATGTCCTTTCTTAAAAGATGCCCACTGCCCAAAATGTCAGCTTTTTAATTAAATGAAAAATAATGTTTTTCCCAGGGATCCTCTTGGACCCGTTACCCCTGATAAAGAACCCAAGGGATGAGCCAGTGGATAATGACACAACACACAAAGCAAGGAGTTGGTGCCTAAGTGCTCCAGTGCTTTAATTAAAATAATTCAAAAACAAAACAGTGCACATCCATAAAAGTGAACTGTGGAGGTTAAAACCAGTCCAATAAATGGATCCTTTAAAAGCGAAGTTAAAACCCCCAGGACAGGAGGTGTCTCATCAAAAACCAAACCCTAGTGCTTCGCTTTGAAATGGCTGTCTCTTCAGCTTAGCCCAAGTAAGATCTTGCAGCCAAAGAGATGCCTAACTGGCAGTTCAACCAACATTCTGCACTCGCTCCTGGGCTCGGACCCCTGCAGCCATCTGTGGCCTCTGCAAGACAACCTACTGAGCATCCGACTCCCACTGCCAGACTCTCGTCCCAACGGTCTATGGGACGACCTCCAGGATGCCTCACTGAGCCTTCAATATTCCTGCTGCCATCCTTCCTCCTTGATCACTCAGCTGGAGTGGCCCCTGAGGGTCCACCACACACTCCCTCAAGGGAATTCCTCCCAGCTGCCTGCCTTCTCTGTCTCTTTCTCTCTTTCCCGTTCATCCACACCAACTTTCTCCGTCTCCTAATTGCTTCTCTCCTTCCTTTAACTTCCTTTCTTTGACTTTCGCACAGGACCGAATTAGGATCTGTCTTTCTTTCTTTTTCTTCCTGGTCGGAGCTGTATACTACCAGTGACCCGGGTACTAAATGTGTTTTTTTCCTTTGTGGATGCCATTAAAGGAGTTTACCAATACCCATTTGTCATGTCAAGGGTGGTCAAATACTGTTACTTTCCCAGTCGCTTGAGGAGTTTGTCCACTCAAGGCATGGGATAGGCATCAAATTGGGAGACTTGGTTAAACCCATGGAAGTTGTAACAAAGTTCCAGCTTCCATTTGGCTTTGGGACCAGAACAATGGGGCTAAACCAAGGGCTGAAACTCTCCTCAATTACCCCCAGGTCGAGTATTTGTCTGATCTTAACTTTGACCGCTGCTTGTTTGGCTTCTAGGAGGTGATATGGGTGTTCTCTGACAACAACTCCTGGATCCATCACAAAGTCGTGCTCAGTGTGGGAATGTGGGCCGCCACTTCCAACCGTCTCTTAGAATGTCCAAAATATCGTGAGTTTGTCGTCTGTATGATAACTCAAAATTGGAGAACTTCGTGGAGGCTTGTGGTACCTTCCAGTAGGCAAAAGATGACAAACGGATTTCAGTTTCTTCAATAATGTGCACAAAGCACTTCCACCTCCACAATACTCAATAATCATACAATACTCAGCAATAAATCAATACAATAATCAATACAATAAATCCTCCTCTCCACCCAGCAGCTCTGTCACACTCTCGTCCCAATTACCTCACCAACCTCCTGCAGCTCCGCAAGCACACACAGCCATGGAGATCAAGACAGCCTTATATATTCCCGCAGTGCATCATGGACAATGGAGTTCTACTTCACAGCATGCTGGATACTGTGGGGGCCCCCAGGGGATGCTGCAGGGAGGAACAAATGTTTCTATTATAGCCCGGAAGTACACCCTAGTTACAGGGATGGAAGAAAAGAAGAAGTTTTTATTTGACCCAGAAGTGCTGTGGAATCATGGACTGAAGGACAGAAGCACTTCTGGGTCACAAACTATATAAAGGACTGTGGGAAACCCAGCAGACTGAGCCGGAGTTGGGAGGGAGTGTGAAAGAACTGCTGGGTGGATAGGAGGATTTATTGTATTGATTTATTGCTGAGTATTGTATGATTATTGAGTATTGTGGAGGTGGAAGTGCTTTGTGCACATTATTGAAGAAACTGAAATCAGTTTGTCATCTTTTGCCTACTGGAAGGTACCACAAGCCTCCACGAAGTTCTCCAATTTTGAGTTATCATACAGACGACAAACTCACGATATTTTGGACATTCTAAGAGAGGGTTGGAAGTGGAGGCCCACACTCCCACACTGAGCACGACTTTGTGATGGATCCAGGAGTTGTTGTCAGAGAACACCCATATCACCTCCTAGAAGCCAAACAAGCAGCGGTCAAAGTTGAGATCAGACAAATACTCGACCTGGGGGTAATTGAGGAGAGTTTCAGCCCTTGGTTTAGCCCCATTGTTCTGGTCCCAATGCCAAACAGAAGCTGGAACTTTGTTACAACTTCCGTGGGCTTAACCAAGTCTCCCAATTTGATGCCTATCCCATGCCTTGAGTGGACAAACTCCTCAAGCGACTGGGAAAGTAACAGTATTTGACCACTCTTGACATGACAAATGGGTATTGGTAAATTTAACGGCATCCACAAAGGAAAAAAAACACATTTAGTATCCGGGTCATTGGTAGTATACAGCTCTCCAATTTGGTTTGCATGGGGCAGACATTTCAACGTGTGATGGAGAGAGAGCTCAAGGCCCCACCGGGCCTATAGTGCCACCTATCTGGATGACATTGTCATTGTGTGGTGTTACTGACACTGGCCTAAGAATCAATGCAAAAAAGTGTTTCTTTGGTTTGACAGAGGAAAAATATTTGGGCTACTTGGTGGGTAGAGGTACTGCACATCCTCAATTTTCCAAAGTTAACGCCATACTTAACTAACCTTGTCCAAAATCCAAGAAGCAAATCCAGGCGTTCTTGGGTTTAGCAGGGTATTATTTCTAGTTCATACCCCAGTTCTCCAAGAGGGCTGCCCCTTTAATAAATTTGTCAAGGAAAGGGGCTCCTAATTCGGTTTCGTGGGATAATAATTAATCGGCCACATTTTGTGACTTGAAAAAGGCCCCTACTTTAACACCTGTACTAATATCCCCTGAATTCTCATTGCCTTTCATTTTGCAGACCGATGCTTCGGACACAGGTTTGGGTGCCGTACTGAGCCAAAGCATTGATGGTGTTGAACACCCCATTATGTATCCCAGTTGGAAACTACTCGATCGAGAGACAAGGTATGTGGCTTGTGATTAAATGGACTATTATCAGGTATTAATCAGGTATTACCTTCTGGGTCGCCAGTTCACTCTTGTGATGGACCATGCCCATCTACAGTGGATGGCCCTGCACAAGGAGTCAAACACTTGTGTCACCAGGTGGTTTCTTGACCTACAGCCTTTCCAGTTTAAAGTCCAGCATCGGTGGGGTTCTCTCCATGTCAATGCCGGTGTGGTGTCTCTGGTCCATGACCTCACTACTTGGGTTGTCCAATCCAACGGAGCTGGGCTGGGGATTACTGTCACATGCTTGTGCTTGGGGAACAACCTAAGGGCTTCAGTTAGTGTCATTTTCTGCCAAGTCATAAGGGGGCACAGTGTAATAACATTCTCTCTCTCTTCTTTTTCCCATGCTGCAGGAAGGAAGACTCAAACCTCTCTAACTGTGATGCCACTTCTGGGGTCAGATCACCTAGACCCATCTCTCCCTCTCAGAATCCATTATAATAGGAAACAACGCCATCTTGGGCAGACTGTTTGATTTCAAAAGGTGTCTCAACCTTGTGTAGTTCCTCACGTTTTATTTTTATGCCTTTTGTGTAAGCTTAATATACGGGGTTTGCCTCTGGGTGGCCCAGACCCTTCATCTAGTGCTTTTGTCTCTTCTACATTGGCATAGTCAGCAGGATTTCTGCCTCTGGGTGGCCCAGACCCTTCATCTCTTGTCTTATGATCTTCCCTCTCTCTATAAATAGTAACCACCAGGAGGTGCTCCTGAGCCCCAAACATCAGACAAGGTAACGTCCAACACAATTCTGGAATTGAATAACGGATATTTATTTATCTAACACACCTTTTCAACAATCACCTGTCAAAAGATCAATAATCAATACAAAATTCTATCGATTTCTCCCTCCTTCCTTTCTCCAAGAGTGTCACCCACTGCCTTCTGACTCTGACTCCCTGATGTAAAGTGGTGGGCTCTTTTTCAAGCAAGACCTGGGACTGCTTCTGGTGTTACCACAGTACATGTCTGGAGCTCTTCTGAGTGACGTGGAGACAAGCATTGTCCTCTCCCGACAGCGCCATCTGGTGATACCTAAAGATCCTGACAGGGCTATACTTCCACACTCCAATTTCCATGCAACTCTGTATGTGCCTTGATTGGGATCAGCTTTGAGGAACTCTGCCACCTTTCAGTGTCAGAGTATGAACTGTTCTCATAATCCACATTCTCCCAGTCCATTCATTACAGAATAATTCCAGCCAGGATGAAAATTACAGGGCATTCTGGCCGGGTTGTGTCTCCAGTTCAGTGGACCTTCTGTTATAACGTCCAGTCCTGGCAAGAACTCCGTCTCCATCCTGGTCATGATGCTCATCTGTTCTTCATATACTTACTATATAGATCTATCTATCTATCTATCTATCTATCTATCTATCTATCTATCTATC
>JANRMT010062797.1:8405650-8426869 GCA_026402145.1 Polypterus bichir lapradei | reverse complement strand
GATAGATAGATAGATAGATAGATAGATAGATAGATAGATAGATAGATGTGAAAGGCACTATATAACATACACAGGTACAGATTAATTAAAACACAAAACAAAGCCCAGCCAATTTAGATTGAATAACATGAAAGAATGCATTAACTTTATCTCTGAATTCCTGCCAGGTGACAATAGAGAAGAGGACAACAAAAAAATGGCTTCCTTTAATAGACAACAATACAAAAATAATCGCCAGCTCTTGCCTATGCCTACAACTGGGTGCCAGTCCACTAAAGGAAGCAGTTAAAAGAGCTACATAACCAACTCTCACTGAAATGCCCAGAATTTAAGTGAGTGTGCCAGTCCAGAAGAGGGTATTCTCATGGCCTTGCCCAAAATGAGGTGCCAATCAAGTACAGGACTCACTCACCCACATACCCAAAATGTGATGCCAGTCCAGTACAGTCATTTAAAATAGGGTGCCAATCCAGCACGAGGCATCAACATGCCCAGAATGGAGTACCAGTCTTGTTCAGGGCACACTCACCCACATACCAAGAATGGGGTGCCAGTCCATGGCTTGCTTATGGCCATTCCCAGATTGTGGTGGCAATCAAGCACAGGACACACTTAGCCACATACCCAAAATTAGGCATCAGTTCAGGAACCCCTGGCCTCATTTACTCTCAGACACTCCTAATAAATGCTGGGTACCCTGGTGGACCTTGAGGTACCCATCACACCCAACTTCTTGATGCCATTACCACGTCTAGTGGCATTTTTTGCAGGCTCCGCACCCTGCCCTTAGCCATCAGCATTCACAATGACAAAGGGCGTTGCCAGTTGACAATAGGGGCTCTTGTCTCGGGTCGGCGCACTTGTCAGGGTTCAAAGAGCTCGGCACCTTTCAGAAGAGGCCAGCGAGCCCCACCATGCCCCCTCGGGCAGTCTCCGCATGTCCGTTTTCTATTTTTGTTTCAAAGCCTCCTATTTTTTTTCCCACCGTTGGCATGTCACATAACAAGAGGGCCGTTCACACGCTGAGCCGCGCTTTTTGCTGTTTGCTTAACATAAAGCTAACGTGTTATTATATTGGTGGGAATTCGGGTTAAATAATTTTTAAGAAATAATTAGAGCAAATGTGGCCAAGAAGAAAACAACCTCATGCTTTTGTGAAATTTTAATTTTAGATTTCAAAATGATGTAATTAAGGAGGAATTATTTAGTTAGTCATTCGCAAACTCAAGGAAAGCAAAGCTACATTGAAAAATCAAAGCCATCCAGTGGGCACAAATTACATGGAATCCAAATCTGCTTATTCTGAAACGAAGGCACGGGCAGCTGTCCTGGCAGCATCAGATTCAAGGGCGGAATCAGTCATGAATAGGGGCCAGGCCTGTCCAAGGTACACACTAACTTATTCACATACCTGGCAATGGATACACTCAGAAATGTGCCAAGAATAGGGTGCCAGTCTAATAGTCTAACACAAGGCACACTTAAATACATACCGAGAATTAGGTACCACTTCAATACAGGCCATACTCAGTTACTCACACACCTAGAATGGGGTGCCAGTCCAGCACTGGGCTTACTTAAATACATACTTAGAATGAGGTGCCAGTCTAGCACATGCTATACTCACTTGCTCACATGGTTAAACCTGGTGCCAGTTTAGCAGCATGTCAACAAAGTGTGAACACATGTACACTCCTACAATGTGGTGCCAGTAAAACAAAAGGCACAAAAGGGGAGCAAGTCACATGTTACACTAATTATTCACACACCCAGAATGGGGTGCCAACCCAGCACAGGGCAGACTCACTTAGTCACTGACCTAGAATGGGTGCCAGTCTGCATACATATGTACACAACTAGCTTGGCAAGCCATTCCAACTAAGCTCATGCTCATGTACACTCCTACAATGGGGTTCCAGTCAAACATCAGGCACATTCATGCACATGCCCAGAAAAGGGTGCCAATCCAAAACAGGGAAATCTCACTCACATTTCCAGAATGGAGTGCCAGTCTAACACAGTACACACTCGCTTCGTCACCCAACTACAACTCAGACACATAATATGGGGTGCCAACTGAGCTCAAAGAAAACCCATGCACATGCCCAGAATGAAATGCCAAGGTAGCACAGGGTATTTTCTTACTCAAGTCCAGAAAATGGTGCTAATCCAGCAAGGGGCACACTCACTTACACATCCAGAGTGTGGTGCCATTGCAACACAAGACACACTTACTTACATGCCAGTATTTTGGGATGCCAGTCTAACACATGTTCCATTCACACACACAATCACACACCTAGAATGGGGTGCCATTCTCATGTAAAAATCTAGAATGGCACACTCACACAAAAGCACAGGCCACACTGATGCTGACATCCAGTCTGGAATAAAGCACACTCATCCACATGCCCAGTATAGTGTGCCAATTCAGCTTGGGGCGCACTCAGACTCACACCAGTTTAAAATTCATGTACAAGAAGTAAAGAGTTAAGCATCTGATGACCACTCCACAGAAACTGGACTCACCTATGAACAGAACCAGTGCCACCCCAGTCATGCCAATTTTGGGGCCAATTTTCAATAGGCAAGAAAGGAATTAGCTGTGGACGGGGCTCCAATAAATCAGAGGGCTGACTTATTATTAATATTTATAGGTGAGTTAAGTGAATCGATTCATTTGGGCACCTCAATGATCTACACTGGGGTCACAGGGGACTATAGATTAACACAGCAATATCAAGCGCCATGCAGAAGCCAATCCAAGATGGGATGCCAGTCCTTCATGGTGCCCATTTTATAAAAGTCTAAGGTTAAAGAAAGCTCTTTGGGGTCTTTGTGACTTGTCTGACCTCAGTAGCTCAATGAAAGGCGCTATATTAACATTCATTTATTCATTAAACTGAAATGATAGTGAAAGGGAGATGCAGATTATCAATAGTATGAAGGGCAACTAACCCTGGACAGGATGCCAGTCCATCAATGGCTACTCATGGCACATACTGCATATTGGCGAGGAGGAAGCCCATGCTGGACGGGGGTCCAGTCCTCTCAGGGCCTGGTCTTGGAAAGTCTGTCGTTAAAGAAAGCTCTTTGTTGCCTTTGCAGTTTGTCAGATCTTTGCTGTTTTAATGTGGCACATCCAAGATCTGACCGTGAAGTTGGAAGCCAGCTCACTGAAAGGCTTCACATTAGTCCTTATTCATTCATTCATTCATTTCTTAAAACTAATTGAATCCAAATGTGAGTCTCAGGGAGATGTTGAATATGACAGCAGAATCCAGAGCAATGCAGGAAGGCACACTTAACCACATAGGGCAAACTTAGACTTTGACATGGATGGATGCCAGGTCAAGCCATGGCATGGTGTAGTAGCTAGAAATGAAATCATTCATGCACCCACCCGATGCAAATTAGGGTCTTAAGGAGGTGTCAAGTATCACAGCAGCACCCAGGGGAATGCAGGAACCAATCCTGGATGGGACACCAGTCAATCACGGGGCAAATTTACAATCAACAAGAAAAGAGCCCACCCTAGAAGAATGCCAGATCATGACATGGCATTGTGCAGTAGTTATAAGAAAATGAGACCCATCTGATTCAAATTAAGGCTACGGGGAGATGTAGAGTACTGCAGAAGAATCAATGGCCCTATGGAAACCAAGCCTGGATGGGATGCCAATCCAACATGGTGCATGGCCATGCAAAGTCTAAGGCTAAAGACACTTCTTTGGAGTCTTTGTGATTTTCCAGGAAACAACCCATGGCAGCACTCCAGTCCATTGTAGGGCTTCATACTCGTTTTAATTTTAAGAACCACGTCTTAATTATTAGTAGTAGTGGGTGGTGAGGTGGTGTAGCGGTTAGCATCCCATCCTTACTTGAAGGATCCAGTATCATTAGATCAAATCCCAGCCTGCATGTTGTGTTTATAGGAAGTGATGAGGTACATCGGACTATTATATAGTGCCTTCCTCTGTGCATATCTATCTGTCCATCTATGCAGAGATTAGCCTTGGAGAAGATGCCAGTCCATTAATTAAACTGCACACTCAAAGAGCAAATTATGAATAGGCAAGGAAGGAGAGAGCCCAGATGGGTCAGCAGTTCATCATGGGGACCTTGCGTGAAAAGCCTACAGAAAAAGAGAGCTCTTTGGCATCTTTGCATTTGTCAGATTGTTTCAGTTTTTAACACCAACATACAGGAACACACCCTGGACAGAACTCCAGTCCATCACAGGGCTTCAGAGTAAGAGTTCTGATAGATAAACTAACTAACGCATTCGTTTTCTGATCCAATCTGAGGTCATAGTGAGCTGTGGATTATCAGGGCAATAGAAAGTGCCATACAGGAGCCAACCCTGGACAGGGTGCCAGTCCATCATGGTGCCCACTCATATAATGTCTAAAGCTAAGGAAAGCTCTCTGAATTCTGCATCTCTCTGATCACAGCAGCTCACTGCAAGATGTTACATTAGGATTCATTCATTCATTAATTTATTTACTCATTCATTAATTCCTTCTCTAAACCCAAAGCAGGGTGACAGGGAGGGATTATCAGCAGCATTAAGGGCAATGGAGGAAACACCCCTGAAGACAGGATGCCAGTCCATTACTGGGCACTCATGGCACAATACTGTATATTGGTGAGGATGAAGCCCTTGCTGGATAGGATGCCAGTCCATTACTTAAGGGGCATGATTGCACTCTCAGGATAAGCATTGAGTTGGCAAAAAAGGCACTGCCCCTGGGTGAGATGCCAGTCCATCATAGGGCCCCATCATGCAAAGTCAAATGATACAGAAAACTCTTTGGTGTCTTGACATTTGCCAAGCTCATTGTAGATTTTTAATGACCCCATACAGGAACACAACCTGGTCAGATCTCCAGTACATCATAGGACTTCACAGCAGCAGCCTTTATAGATAAATTAACTAATGTGTTCATTTTCTGTACCAATTTGACCCAAATTAGGGTCAACTTATCACAGCCATCCTCTCCTCCTCTTCTTCTTCACCTTTTCCCACTTGTACGTGTGTTTGACCTACCTCATGGACCTTCTCCAAACAGCTTAGTCCCGCTCCCCCTCGCCATGGAAGCCCCTGTCCGCTGTAGATCTTCTTTGCCTTTCTCCATCCATCTTTCTCTGCCCCTGTACTTCCGCTCCCATCACTCTTTTGTCCACATGTTCATCGTCTCTCCTTATCACATGTCCACTTTACTGCTCTTTCTTACATATCTCCTGTACTCTTGTTGTACCTCTGATTGTCCCATTTCTTCTTCAGTCCTTTTTTCGTAATTCCACACATCCATGTCACCCTTCTTGTTCCTTCCACATCCAACCTCTTGTCCTGCGCTCCCTTTACTGCTAACGTCTTAACTCTGGACTTATAGACCTCACCTTTAATGTTCACGGCACTCCTGATGTCTTCTTCCAATTGTTCCATCCATCCTCCAACCTATGGGTTATCTCTGCCCCCGGTTGTCCATCTTGGGCTCCCACTGGTCTTAGATCCTTAAGCTTCTCCACTCTTTTCAGAGAGCTTCTGCAGGAGATAAATATGCAAAAGCCAGATCAGGAGTCGTGCAGACCTTCAGAAGGGAAGACCAGTTAAAGCTCCACCTACTTCTGGTACCAGACCACGCCCTTCTGCTGACATCACTTCTCTTCCTTCCCCACCTCTTCCTGCCAAGAGCAAACCCTCCATTCACCAAATCAGTCCATGATGACTCTGTCTTTTATGACGACTCCCTGCCATTGTTTAGTCGTAGTGATAATACTGTATATGGCGTGGTGTGAAATGATGAACTCGTCACACTTAAAAAGGTTTGGGGCAGCCCCCCGTATAATATCCCTGGCTGCAATGGGTTTGAAAAAACAATACTGATGTGCCTTCAATGGCGTCCAAGCAAGAACTGGCGAATGGCTGTTAAGATGGTGGCTTTAAATGCCAAGACCAGACGTGATGTACGGGAGCAGGAAGTGACCTTTTTCTGACGTCATAACCAGAAGTGACATTCTTCTGGGTGTCGAACCTGAAAGTGACGTCTTCAGGGATGAGTCAGACAGGTTTTCCTGTGTCTGGTCTGTAGAGATAACAGAAGAAGGTTTAGCGCACCCTGCCACCCCCTGGCCTGGCATGGAATTACCCTCACTTAGTCCATTCAGCTTCTTCCTACTCGCACGTGTGGGACGGGTGGACTCCCCAAACCTTTATCACTGCCTTTGTTTTGTTCACACTCTATATAATTTCCACAATCCTGATCATCTCCCTTCTTCTTCTTCCTGAGTACAATCCCACTGTTCCTCCACTCTTCAGGTGTTCTCTCTGATTCCGAGATCTTCTGCAGTAGATAAATATGCAAAAGCCAGATCAGGAGTCGTGCAAACCTTCAGAAAGGAAGACCAGTTAAAGCTCCACCTACTTCTGGTACCAGACCACGCCCTTCTGCTGACCTCACTTCCCTTCCTGCCAAGAGCAAACCCTCCACTCACCAAATCAGTCCATGATGACTCTGCCTTTTATGACGACTCTCTGCCATTGTTTAGTCGTAGTGATAATACTGTATATGGCGTGATGTGAAATGATGAACTCGACACACTTAAAAAGGTTTGGGGCAGCCAAAAGAAGAAGAAGCAGATCATCTTTATCTCTCGATACTTTCCATAATCCCGATCATCTCCCTTCTTCTTCTACCTGGGTACAATCCCACTGTTCCTCCGCTCTTCAGGTGTTCTCTCTGATTCCGAGATCTTCTGCAGTAGACAAATATGCCAAAGCCAGACCAGGAGTCTCTAGGTCTATATCTCGGAAATAATCCACACCCCAAACTCAACCACAGGCTTTATGGCATGCACAGGCCCACAATGTGGCTCAGGCTCTAAATGTTCAAAACGAAAAAAAATCAAAACAGAAAACTATTCACAAACGTTCATCAGAGCAGAGGATAGGATTACCGTTAAACCCGAGTCTTCTCAACGGAACTGATACTTGATTCTTAAACCTTTTGAAGATGGTCTCTTCCCTAAGCCTTTTCTCTGTAAACCTTTCCTGGATTTCCACTGTGAGTGTCGTCATCTTTTTCTCTTTTCACACACATGTGAATGGGTGGCAGTCTAAAGGCTTAGGTGAAGATGAGCAACAGAGACAGGGACTGATGAATCGCACTTTTCTCTGTCTTTCGCAGACCTTCAGAAGGTAAGACCAGTTAAAGCTCCACCTACTTCCGATACTAGACCACGCCCTTCTGCCGACCTCACTTCCCTTCCCTCCACTCACCAAATGAGCCCATGTTGACTTAGGCTTTCATGATGGCTCTCTGCCGTTGTTTAGTGGTAGTGATGATATATGGGGTGGAGTCTCCAAAACTTTATCATTGTCCTTGTTTTGCTCACACTCTCTATACTTTCCACAATCCTGAACATCTCCCTTCTTCTTCTACTTGGGTACAATTCCACTGTTCCTCCACTCTTCTGGTGTTCTCTTCTGTTCAGAGATCTTCTGCAGGAGATCCCACAACACATCTCTTCCATCTTCTCCTAAACTCTTCCACACTTCTTCATTCTTTATTCTTTTCAGTCCCCCCCTTACTTCCTTCCTCCTTATTCTTGATGGTAGCCCTTCATTTGAGAGTCCATCTCCAATTAATAACCTTGGATTTTGTTCATTCAACAGCTCTTCCATCTCTTCTTGACCCTCAAGACCACACCATGCTCATCTTCCATCCGCTTTACTTGACTGAAATCCTTGCCAGCCTTGTTCCATTTCTGAATGTCCTTCTCTCTTCTTCTTTTGTGTCTTATTTCTCCTTCGCCTCAGACACAAAACCGCTGCCGACCCTAGACAGGACGCCAGCCCACCCTATGGCTTCATAACAAAGTTTATGGATAAACAAAGTGAATTATTTATATGGTCTCTGAAAGCGTGTGATCCAGTTTGGGGCCACAGGGAGGGGTGCAGATTATCAAAGCAATACGAAGCACCAGGCAGGAACCACCCTTGGACGGGATGCCAGTCCATCACGGGGTACACTCTAGGCTCAAGGGGTCAATGTCCTGAACAGAGCCCTGACCCAAAGGGTCAAGTAATCTCTTTGGCCATCTTCAAAGTTTATCACACCACATCAGTTTGGATTTGAGTCACTTATTGGCTTTGTATAAAAAAAAAATGTAGTGGTGGTCTCCTGATTATTTTCCTTTGCCCCCCAAAAAACCCCCAGCCTAACAGTCCCGAGACATGCGATCTGGCAGCTCTCAGTGTGGACATATGATAGCAGCTTAATGAGCTGATTTGCAACGACTCTCTCCATTCGCTATTAACATTAATCATCCGTTTAATTAATTCGGAAGAATGAGATGCCGCAATCAGGTGTCGCCAAGCTAGCGAGCGAGCGAGCGAGCGAGCGAAGCCGCCGAAAGGTTTGAAAATGCCAGTTGAAGTCATTTCTGGACAATTACCGCAGCAGACTGTTTTCCCAGGAGCTACGCTCAAGTCGGAGTTCACCTTTTGCACTTTTCCCATCACCTGAATTGAGCGGCTTGGATGTAAAGTATTGTCACCAAATCCTTTAAATATGTGCTTTAAGCATATCTGCCCAGGGCAGTAGAAGCTAATTTAATTTTTATCTCACACCTTTTTAAAAAAATAACCAGGTGGCAGTTAAATCAATTACTTTGTCGTGTCATTCATTCTATCCATCTGTCAGGTAGCAAAAGATTTTTTTTTTTTTTTTGCAAAACCCAGCCAAATGAAACGCTCGCCTCTATCAGCAAAGAGCATTCCTCATCAATTCAAATGTAGGCAGCGCTTTTACGAAGTTCTTTAAGCGCTTTGGGGAACTCTGACCGGGATTTAGTGAGACCTGGCATGGCTGCTCCCTTCATGTTAACTCGCTGTTGTCTGCCGCAACAAGGGGGCTGCTTATTGACTTGCATTGCCCGCTCAGGGAGTGGGTATGGAGGTGGGGGTGTTAGCTACGGGTACAAATCCGTGGCAGGCTGGACTGCTCTAAAAACCCATGGGGGCGCGGATACACAAGAAAGGGCAGCGCAGACTCTTAGCAAATGGCAGTCATTCATCTTCCTTTATGTGCCCACTAAATCTGTGATGGCTCAATAACGTCACGCCCGTCAAGAGAGGCCCACCATACTAACAAGCTGATTAAGAATGCAGGCTCAGTTATGGGGAGCTCTCTGGTCCTGCTAGAGGTAGTGGTGGAGTCAAAAAAAGAAGACAAAACTGATGGCCATTATGAACAAAGCTGCTCATCACCACTGTGACAAACCAGCACTGGGGGCTTTTAACCAATAGAAGTGTGGCAGGAGCTCCATAATACCTACAGAGATACACCTTTAGAGTGCCTTATTGAGACCGAGACTGCCGTTCTTATCTTTAGCTGTTTTATCATAGAAATATTTGTGTACTTTTATATAGAGCCCCACATGTTCAGCCTTATCTGCATGTAGGAGGCAGCTTTAAGCAAAGAGACTCACTAATTTGGGACAAGCAGACCAAACAGTTCACATCAGACCTGAGTGACACATAAGCAGGTGCCGGCTCACTGTGCTACTTTCTATTAAAGGTGTTTTAACTCCTAGGCGAATATGGCAAACACTCAGACTAGATCCTCTTTAGATGATATACCATGACCCAATCAAACAGTATAAAATAAATCTATCCACCTGTATCTGTGTTGCTAAGTCTTTGACATTCCAACAGATGGTGCCTCACAGATATTTGTTGTAATAAAATATATTGGATTTGTCATTCCAACAAATGGTGCACCACATAATTTGGTACAAGCAGACCACACGGTTGTCATCAGACCTGGGAGACACCTGCACTAATTACCAAAGCACTACACTCCTTTCTATTGGAAGTGTTTCTCCTCAGCCACTAACTCTTATGTGAATATGACAATCATCCATAGTACTGCTCTTTAAATTAGATACCCTGATACAATCTAATGATATAAAATCAATCTAACCGCATTAATTAAAGGAACAATGTTTGTGTGTTTGTGTGGCTATTCCAACAGATGGTGCATCACAAACAATTGTAATAATAAAATGCATTGCATTTGTTATTCCAACAGATGGTGCATCACAAACATTAGTATAAAATGCACTACATTTGTCATTCCAACAGATGGTGCCTCACAGACATTTACACTGCTTTCACGATTCCCATGACAAATGGCATATAACAGGGACATATGCAATTAACTTGTCATTTAATCAGATGGAACATCAGAAACATTTGTAGTAATGAATTTCATTACTTGAAATGTTTGTGAAGCGCCATCTGTTGGAATAACAAATGTAATGTATTTTATTACTACAAGCATTACAAAATCTATACAAAATACATTCCAACAGATGGTGTGTTGCAAATGTTAACGCTGATGACTACATTCATAACTATATTATTCATAATAAACAAGAGTTTACACCCAATACCACCCCCACCTGCCCCCCCCCCGACCACACTGACTTAGCCACCACTCATGTATTTTTTTGCTATATATTGCCTTTGATTCTTGCAAGTCTAAGCATTATCCTCTGATGCAGTCTCCCTGGCAGGGGTTGAAAGCTCAGGAATAAAAAACTACTTTTGATACGTGATTCATTTTCTCCCTTTGTGGATCTCCAGCTGAAAATATGCAAACCGTATCACAGACCTTCTCTTCCATATATATATATATATATATGTATTGTGACACATGTGCGCATGGGAGGCAGCTAAAGGGCTTGAGTGAGGGCAGTTCCGAATCTTACTGGGATGTGGCAGAGTGCACTGACTCTTTTTCTCCCTTGCCTGCAGACCATTCATGGGAGATTCGACCTGGCCCTCTTGACGTCACTTCCGGGGCCGAGCCTATGGAAGAAGACCTTCATGAGCCCGACCCCTTTGACATCACATCCTGTCTTCCCCTTTTAAAGCCTCCACCTTTTCCCTATTCCCTCAGTTCTGTTTCGGACTCAGTTTTGTGCACAACAAGTGCTATCATTACTCTCAATTTGCAGCCAGGAAACCAAATACACAGGTGGCTGCCCAAACCTTGCTATGGCTCTTTGTGGCTTTTGTGACTTTTGTATATATACTCAGCAAAAAAAAGAAACGTCCCTTTTTCAGGACTGTGTATTTCAACAATAATGTTTTAAAAATCCAAATAACTTTACAGATCTTCATTGTAAATTGTTTAAACAATGTTTTCCATGCATGTTCAATTAACCATAATCAATTAATTAACATGCACCTGTGGAATGGTCGTTAAGACCTTAACAGCTTACAGAAAGTAGGCATTTAAGGTCACAGTTCTAAAAACGCAGGACACTAAAGAGACTTGTCTACCGACTGTGAAAAACACCCAAAGAAAGATGCCCAGGGTCCCTGCTCATCTGCGTGAACGTGCATTAGGCATGCTGCAGGGAGGCATGAGGACTGCTGATGTGGCTAGGGCAATAAATTGCCATGTCCGCACTGTGAGACGTCTAAGACAGCGCTACAGGGAGACAGGAAGGACAGCTGATCATCCTCGCAGTGGAAGACCACGTGTAACAACACCTGCACAGGATCGGTACATCCGAATATCACACCTGCGTGACAGGTACAGGATGGCCACAACAACTGCCCGAGTCACACCAGGAACACACAATCCCTCCATCAGTGCTCAGACTGTCCACAATAGGCTGAGAGAGGCTGGACTGAGGGCTTGCAGGCCTGTTGTAAGGCAGGTCCTTACCAGACATCACCAGCAACAACGCCGCCTATGGGCACAAACCCACCTTCGCTGGACCAGACAGGAGTGGCAAAAAGTGCGTGAGTTTCTGCATGACAGCAATGTCAGTGTTCTGCCATGGCCAGCGAAGAGCCCAGATCTCAATCCCATTGAGCACGTCTGGGACCTGTTGGATCGCAGGGTGAGGGCTAGGGCCATTCCCCCCAGAAATGTCCAGGAACTTGCAGGTGCCTTGGTGGAAGAGTGGGGTAACATCTCACAGCAAGAACTGACAAATCTGGTCCAGTCCATGAGGAGGAGATGCACTGCAGTACTTCAAGCAGCTGGTGGCCACACCACATACTGACTGGTACTTTTGATTTTGAGCCTTCCTTCATTCAGGGACACATTGTGAAACATTTTTAGTTTATGTCTTATGGTGTTGACTCTTTTAGTGTTCATACAAATATTTACACATTAAGTCTACTGAAAGTAAAAACAGTTGAAAGTCAGGGGACGTTTCTTTTTTTGCTGAGTATATATACTGTACATACTGTGGCCACCAGGGGGCGTTGCAGTAACCCGGACTCCAGACACAACTGCACAAACACAAGTTTCAGTTTAAATAAAAGTTTTCATCTCATAACTAGGTTTCAAAGGGGGCACAACCCAAACACACTGCATTTCTTCTGTCTCTTTTCCTTTTCCCCTCTGCTCCTCCAGGTAATCTTCATCCACTTTCACCCAACTCTGGCTCCCTGTACTCAAGAGGGACAGCTCCTTTTATACAGAACCTCGGAGTACTTCCAGTGTTATAAGAGTGTTCCTTGGGCCTGAAGCCCCACAAAGCAGGGACCATTAATCCCCTCAGCACCCCCTGGCTGCCCCCACAGAACCCAACAGGGCTATTCCATGGAATTCTACTTCCCAGCCTGCCCTGTGGGTATCCATAGAGGTGCTGTAACCCAGAGAGGCTGCCACCAAGTGTTTTAAAGAAAAAAATAACCTGAATGAGTTATCTTCCCCTGTCCTTCGATTATAATGGTCTCCTGGGCGGGTAAGGATCCTTGTTCAATCCCGGCCAGGATGCCAGTCCCTTCGTGCCATCCATTACAATATACATATATATTACCATCAAGAATGTCTCCCCTTCTTTAAAAGAGTTTTTCATTTTCAGATCTAAACTCATGTAAATGATGAAGAGTTAGATAACATAAACAAGTCACCGGCATGTGAGCATGTCAACGAAAGTGAACAGATGCAGGATGTTCCATATGCTTTCTCACCATATTCTGGCTTCTTGCCTGGCTTCATTTCTGAACACCTGATCGGTGGGCTTCAAAACCACTGAAGAATGACAAAAAGGTAACTTTGGGTTACTTTAAGCTCTGTGTACTGATAAGCTTGCTTGCAAACTTTCTTAATTCTCATGTTTGACTTTGTTTCCTGAGTTTACTTTTCAGGTAGCCTCTTCAAAATGGGACGTGCTTGACGGTGCACTGAGGGCCACTTTGTTCATTTCATTGCTTTGTTGAAATTTGATCCAAAGGAATTGTGTTATCAGGGCGAGGAGTCTGACTCCATGTCAGGCTAAATGGAGGAGCTAAGCTCAACGAATGAAATGATTATTGTGATGTTTATGGAGCTCCTCAACACTCAAGAAAGACTTCAACCAAAATAATCTAGGATTAGCACAAGACTTAGAAATATAAACTAAGTCTGGCCCTGGAAATCCAAAGAAGAAAAAATATATATATACATTGTAAATAACACAGGGGTTGGACGGGCATCCCGACCAGAGAAGGAGATGGTTCCTTAACTGGATTGGAGGCTCAGAGCAGACAGATGGGCATCACAACCAGGAAAAGGTAAAGAGCCAGGCCCGGAAATGATGACTGGAGTGGCTGGATGGACAGCCCACCAGAAGATGCTGCAGAGGATGTGTTATTCCCCCAAAACGCTAGATGGCAGCAGACCCCCGCATCTGTGCCCATTTGGGAACCAGCAGGGAATGCTGGGAGATGTAGTTCTGGCAACACAGCTCTGCTGAGGACCATGGGGGCACTGCAAGAAGGTGAGCTCCCTAATAATAATAATTTTTAGTGACGCCGTATTTAGTTTTATGAAATGAAATCAAATGTGAAAAACTGGCTGTGCTCAAATGTGGGTCCCCTTGTCATTGTGCTGATTTGAATGCCTGTCACTGCTCAATGCTGACTACTTGGTTGGATGAGCTCGTTACGCCTTGAACTTCACAGACCGGTGTGTCCAATCATGAGTGGTCAAAGGTATTTAAGGCGGTCAATTGCAAGTTGTGCTTCCTTCCCTTTGACTCTCCTCTGAAGAGTGACAGACAGCATGGGATCCTCAAAGCAACTCTCAAAAGATTCATCCTCAGGTGAACCCCGTATAGCTGGTTGTGATTTCTTTTAATGGAAACGTGAGAAAATCCAAAACAAAGCCTTCTGTAAACCCAAGTCTCATTAGGCAGACTGCCCAAGATGGCGGTCCTTCTGGTCAAATGGCAGTCTGGTAGGGAGGGGCAGACACAGGAAGTGACATCGGTGAAACAAAGCTGTCAATCTTCTGGTCTACAGAGGAAGGAAAAGAGAGATCATTACCACACAGCGCCAACCCCTGGATCGACGGAGAATTCCCACCCCCAAAGCCCTTAAACTGTCTCCTGTACGCATGTGCGTGACGGGCTATGAACTTCGCTCACTCCTCCCAATCCTTAATTAAAAAGAGACATCTCTGCCTTTCCCAGAAGTCTGCTCAAGAGATGGCAACAATTGCTTATTCCAGCATCCCTTGGTGGACAAACCTCACAGAGAAAGCAAAACGTTGTTTAGGCCAACAATAAAGAAAGCGTTATTGGTGCAGACCACCAGGGGGCACACCACTACCCAAAGTTCACGGCACACAGTTTTTTATTTTTTAATTTTTCCTCATGGGAAACGCCTCCCCCCTTTCCCCACAAGTCTAGCACAGTCCCCAAGCACAGCACAATACAACACAATGCTCTTCTTCTTTGTTTCCTCCTCCACTCCTCCTGGCAAGCTTCATCTTCTCCATCCTCATGACTCTGGCTCCCGGAGTAGTGGCTGCTGGCTCCTTTTATAAGACTCCAGGTGCTTGTTGTTCCACTTCCAGCAGCACTTCTGGGTGTGGCAGAGGAACTGCCCATAAAGGGCTCAGCAGCATCTGCAGCACCCCCTGGCAGTGCCCACAGATCCCAACAGGGCTCTATCAAACTCCAACTCCCATGGAGCCCTGGGGGAGTCTGAGGCACTGCTGCAGCCCAGGGGGGGTTGTCACCTAGTGCTCCGGGGGAGGGAATGTTCTGGATACGCTCCGTCACTCCAGTCCTTCCAGTGCAGGGGCCCACCACATTGGTCATGCATCAGGTTTCTGATCTTGGCTCCGATTAAGGACTCTATCCTTTTGGTTCTGTCCTGACCCTGTGACTTCAGGGCTCTTCCTGCCGACTACGCTCTGTTGCCCAGTCCTTTGGTGTCATCTCCTGGTTTTGCATCTCCATGGCTGGTCCAAGTCCACAATGGTGACTTTTTGAGAATTTGTTCATTTGCTTCCATTGGTGTCGCTACCCGTCCCGGATGAGAATGCTGATTTCTCATATGTCTTGAATGAAAGTCAGACTTTTCCTTTCACTTTTTTGTTGTTTTAAGGTTTCTTCTCAAAGACGGTTTCAGATTTTTTAACCGAAGGTAATATTTTTTTTCATCATACGTGTAATTAAAATACCTGATCTAAGAATTAGGCATTCCATTGTGCTTCACCTGTAGCTGAACAAATGCTCTAATCTCATTTTGACTTTGCTGCAGAATGTAATTAAAAGCAAATAACAGCTTGTAGGTGTAGAGGTAAGTGCTGGAAAACAAATACATAAGAAAGATATTTTGAAATGAGCCAATAATTCACAAAACAATAATAAAAGTTTTTAAAATTAAGTACTTTCGAGGCAGTAATTGAACCTAACATTAAAATTTATCAGGATAAAAATCCAACAGTGCACTATGGGAGCCATTGTGCTCACCATGAGTGTGCGCCCTCTGGTGGAAGAGAAGTAAAGAGCTAGCAATAGCATTTTTGGAATTAAAACACTAATGGGGCCGCATGGAAGACATTGAGTGTTGAGAGTGTGTGTGTGTGTGTGTGTGTGTGTGGGCGGGGGAGAGAGACAAAGAGAGAGATGATGACACCCTTACAAGGACCACAGCTCAATTGACTTTGGTATGTGGCTGCCCGCCGTCTCAGGAAGGATCCTGGCTTGGATCAGTTCAGGGAGTAGGAGGACAGATGGTGTGACCTCAGATCCTCAAGGGATCACCATGAGTCTTAACCAGTGGTGTGAATGTGCCGGCAGAAGACGCAGCAGAGAAAAGATCACTAGAGTTTCATGGAAGACTGAAGTGGAGACAGTGGTGTAGGAGACTGGCCGAGGAAAGAGGACACCTCCTGGTTGTACTGCTTGGATGAAAAATGTTGGACGAGAAAAGACATTTGGACCAGGAAAAACAAAAAACATTTGTCAAAGAACAAGTCAATGTAAGAACTGGAAGTCAAAGGCTCAGATGACAAAACCCAAGAATACGATTCAAAAATTAAAATGAATGTTGAGCAACAAATTTAATGTAACGAGATGAGCATTCCCTGGAATATTGTAAGGTGAAAAAAGGCACCAGAAATTGCAGACCAAATGGCAGGCAAAGGTCATCATAATTCAGACCAAACCAATTTGAAAGCTCAGAATAGCACAAAGAAAGGCCCAAGGCCTACACACTCAAAAGGGGCCTAAACAGGCAACACCCATAAAAAGGGAGGAGGGAGCCACCAAGCCAAACCCCTGGCCAAATAGCTGAGAGTAGCCATCGTTGAAAGTAATGTATGACCATACTGCTTATAAAGCCTTAAATAATCTGCTCCATCTTATATATCGGAATGTCTGACACCTTATATTCCAAATCGTAACCTCAGATCCTCAAATGAGTGTCTCCTTAGAATTCCAAAACCTAAACTTAAAAGAAGTGGTGAGGCGGGCGGCCTTCTGCTGCTATGCACCTAAAATCTGGAATAGCCTGCCAATAGGAATTCGCCAGGCTGATACAGTGGAGCACTTTAAAACACCGCTGAAAACACATGACTTTAACATGGCCTTTCTATAACTTCACTTTTACTTAATCCTGATACTCTGTGTGTTCAATTCATCATAATAACTATTAATGGTGGCTCTAAAATCCGTACTGACCCCAACTCTCTCTTCTGTTTCTTTTTCCGGTTTCTTTGTGGTGGCGGCCTGCACCACCACCACCTACCCAAAGCATCATGATGCTCCAACAATGATGGACTGAAAGCCAGAAGTCTACGTGACCATCATCATCAAGTCCTTCCATGAGAACCCTAAATACAAAGAGGACTGTTTGATTTATGTGAGGTAGATTGCCCAGAGGGGACTGGCCGGTCTCATGGCCTGGAATCCCTACAGATTTTATTTTTTTTTCTCCAGCCTCTGGAGTTTTTTTTTTGTTTTTAATGTCCACCCTGGCCATCGGACCTTACTTATTCTATGTTAATGAATGTTGACTTATTTTTTATTTTTTATTGTGTCTTCTATTTTTCTATTCTTCATTTTGTAAAGCACTTTAAGCTGCATTTTTTTGTATGAAAATGTGCTATATAAATAAATGTTGTTGTTGTTGTATGACATGGAAGAAAGTTAATCAGAAAACAATAAAGCAAAAATTACAAAATGAGAAAGAATTTTAAAATAAACAAAGTTAAATTCAAAAGAAATCAAACAAGGGGATTAAACAACAACCAACAGAAGTCAACTAAGCCCAGAGAGTTAATGAAGAACAAATGGCAAAAACTAACAAAGATCAAACAAAAGGTCAAAAATGAACTGGAAGAGGGAGAGAAGTCGAGCAGCAAAAGCAAAAGGGACTCACGCTGTGGAATATGAGGGCCTGGGCAGGACACAAGCAAAGGGATTGGGACAAAACTAATCTCTCTATTATAGTAAAAAAAATCTTGGGTCGAGACGTGATCTTCTTGGAAGACACTTTAACATCCCATGAGACAAGGCAGTGAGACAAAAGGACAGCTGCTGTACAGGCTTTTAAATGACAGACGTACAGCACGACAAGCAGAACACGCAGCTCAGCAGCAGCAAGAGAGCAGCTTAGCGTGCGTTCAGCCCCCCTACAAGGCACCACGGGTGGGCAAGCGAAGGGTGCAGGGGGCAAAGCCCCCTAGTAATACAAAAAAAAAAAAAAAAAAATCAGAGAAGAAGCAAGGGAGTGTGGAAAAGTACAAGAGTTACAAAAAAATGAAAAACACTGCGTAGGAAAGATCTATCTATCTATCTATCTATCTATCTATCTATCTATCTATCTATCTATCTATCTATCTATCTATCTATCTATCTATCTATTTGTGGTGCCTTTCACATGATTGCTCATATAGTCTTCTAACATTTACTGTACATAGTGTACAGTATTTGACATGACTCTATTTATAAATCTTTGAGATAGTGTATTTCACATCTCTCTTTTATATAGTGCCTTTCTCATCTTTCTCTCCACCTATTATGTAGCACCTTTCATATCTCTCACAATTTACCTGTTCCACCATAGTACCTTCTATCTTTTCCTCTTTATATCACTCTATTATATATTATACTAGTAGGGGTACCTGGTGCTGCCCTGGCTGTTGGCACCAGCTGGCACTGCCCAGGGCAGGGGCACCAACTAACTTTGCAGATGAAGCCCGCCTTACAGCTTTTTCCAGTATATATTGGTGGTGAGAGGCTGAAGGGTGCGGATTTGCACACCAGACACACACACAGCGCAGTTTTATATTTTGGACAGCGCCTTTCATCCTGCCATGCCCATCTCCGGCTTTCCGTTTACTTTTCGTACTTGAGCCACTGCTGTCAATCCACACGACATTTCATTTCCCTAAATGGTCGCCTCTGCTGGTTTTGTCGCCGGCTCAGGCGGATTCTTCATTTGTGAAAGCGGACATTTCGACTTGTGCGCTATTACCGCCTCCATTTACATAATTCAATACAAGGGCGCACTTTTTCCTGAGAAGTATAACAGAGTAAACGCAGAGTAGCCGGTCACTTGCGACGACGCTTCCTCGGTGGCTTCTCGGCCCGCTCACCCCTCGCCGACCCCGAGAAGGCGCACACATGGTAAGGAGACGTCGGCGCGTACCGCCCGAGTGTGAAGGTGTAGTTGTATAATTAATGTGCTCATTATCTATTCTTTCTGCACTGCAGACCAGATGGAGGGGACTTGAAGTATGAAACCTGGGGGTTAAATCCGCCATCAGAAGGCAGCCGCAGCTCTTAAGTAGTGCTGTGTGGTCTCCGCCGCCACACCTCGGTTTTTACACGAATGATGGGAACCGAAAGTCTTTGCTCGGCCGTACAATTACAAATAAACAGCTTTAATCGTTGGGCCAAAAGATTTATTACAAAGCTAATGTTTGTTGTCGCTATTGTTTAACACATTCTTTAATCATTGTTATTTTGGGGAGCCTCCCCTTTACAAATGAGTTTGTTTAGCGCAGACTGATGGAGACAAATCCTTCCCAGCAGTTTGTTTGGCTTAACCTTGTCATTCACTGCTGTGCTGCAGGGGGAAAAGCGCGCCGAACGAACGTGGAAGTTGAAGAGAGAGAGAGAGAGAGAGAAAAGTGAGTCGAAATAAGACTGCAGGGTCTAATTACAAGATGTAAGCAGTTTGATTTAGTTCCTGTGAAAATGCTCGAGTAAAAACATTTTGATTGATTGCCATAATTCTGCTCAAAAGCATTGCTTGCTTGTTTAACGGTGAAGCGCGCGGCTCCTTGCGCTTAAAAGACGTGCGACTGTGTGTATGGCTTTATTAATATGCCCCATCAAACCTTTCATCATTTCCAGTTGCCCGTGTCACGTCAGTAATTAATGAATAGCTCTGGATGACTATATTCATAAGCAGCGAAAGAAAAACAATTATCCCTTCCATAAAAGCGCCATTGTTCGATATTATTGTTGACTTCAAGCAAGCGGGATGAAAACAGGCCTGAAAACATTAATTAGAATAACCCGAGTTCCTGCTTCAGGAAGGGCTGATGGCTTCTTTTTGCTTTTTTTTTTTTTTTTTTTTTTTGCTTGCTTTCCTGGCATTTTGCCCGGTGCCTTCTCTAATGAGACTTCCTAGGATGGCATATACAGGTGTCACATCAACGGGGTCAACGGCACTGAGATAGCGTCAGTGAGGGGGTCTAAATGGCTGCAGACATTTGTGGTCTTCTTATTCGGCTTGACCCGTCCTCTGTCTTCATCGCTCAAGATGGGAGACACTGTCCCGAAAGGGAGCGACTTCTATAAAGGACCTGGGGGTTTATATTGACTCCACATTGTCATCGTCAAAACACCAATAAAATGTCAGGACTGTGTCGCTAAAACGGTGGAATAGAAATCGAGGGGCGTTAAGCTCAGACTACGTAACACACTAGTGAGGCCACATCTCTGTGCAGGTCTGGGCACCAGGCTTTGAGAAAGACAGAGGAGGAGAGCAACCAGGAGCATCCCGGGACTTGAGGACATGTCCTGCTGTGGCCAGTACCTGTGTCAATGTCAATGTCAATTTGTTTATATGGCACATTTAAAACAACATAGGAATGCTGTGACCAAAGTGCTTTACAATAATAAGATAAAAGAAAACATACAAATAACATAACTAGAAATAAAATAAATGAACATAAATAAAATAAATAGAAGTAATGTCACATAATCACAATGAGGAAACCATCACTATTACTGAAGGTCACAGAAAGCAAGTGTATATAAATGAGTCTTTAATCTCGGTTTGAATTGTCGATGACTCCTTTATGTGACGAGGTAAAGAGTTCAACAGGCGAGGCTGCCAAAGTCCTGTCTGTCCCCCTTAGTTTGACACTCGGTACGAGGGACAACAAGAGACAACTGAGCAGAAGATCTAAGCACTCTAGATGGCTGGTGTAAAGCACACAATTCAGATAAATAGGCAGCAGCAAAGCCCGTGTAAAGATTTAAAAACTAGCAACAAGATTTTAAAATCAATTTGAAAACTGACAGGCAGCAGCCCATGTAAAGAAGCTAATATTGTGTCTAGCAAGCATCTCAGAAGGACTCCTAAGAAATTCACTAAAAGTCTGACTAGGGCAGAAATTGTCCTACCCCAGAGTAGGGCAGGAGAAGCAGTTATGAAGCATAGGAGGAGGAGGAGGAGGAGGAAGAAGAGGAAGAGACCATGTCTGACAAGGAATGACGTCGCAGGTTTATGGCATTCTGTGCCACAAAAGTGGCACTCGCCAAGGGCGTTATCTACATTCCTTGGAAATCATCATGACGCTTTGCAGTTTACTAATACTAATGCTAGGGCGTCACCACAAGCATAATAATAATAATAATAATAATAATAATAATAATAATAATAATAAT
>JANRMT010062797.1:8373518-8391972 GCA_026402145.1 Polypterus bichir lapradei | reverse complement strand
TCTATCTATCTATCTATCTATCTATCTATCTATCTATCTATCTATCTTATCCTGCCAACTACGCTATCTATCCTCCTGCTATTTAGCACCTTCATTGTCTTTCTATTTTATGTTTCTCACCTCTCAATTGTAGTTTCGTTATCTTTGGTAATGGTTGCCATGTTGTTCTTGTGAACTCTCTTTTATTTTTAAGAGCAGGCACTTCTCGTAGTTCAGGCAGGTCCATGTCTTGTCGTCATCTTCCCACCCTTTTTACCACTTTGCCTGTACCACCCAGCGGGTCGGGGTCACCTCTTCCCCTTCCTCTCCTTCCCGATGGCGTTCGATGTTCTCCTCTCCCTCCATCCTCCGGGTCCCTGTGCCAAATGAAGCGGCAGAGTGAGAGGGAACTCCATAATTGGCATTACATCTGCTGCCCCTCTTGCCCTGCATATGGCAGCAGGCGCCCCCGACCTCGGATGCAATGACAGGTGTTTGCTGGTGAGCAGGGCCTCGGCACAGTCGCTGGTGTTTTTTCTCTTTGGTGGTATCAATAAACAAGTTAAATGCTGTTTTTCTCATCCTTTAATGACAGTTCGCTAATGCCATTAGACGATTTGGAAAACAAAGGCTGTTTGTCAACTTTTGTTGGCTCGCTGGCGGTTTCGGGTGTCCTGCCTATTGGCGGTGTAATCCTATCAAGTAAATATGCTATCTGATGCACAAGTGTACTGAAAACTTTGGCGGTGATTATGTGTGCTTTATTGTGACTTCTGAAGAGTGATTTTTCTTTGATGTGTCGAGGGAAAGGTGAGACTAGCATTAGGGAAGCCCGCCTGGGGGCCGACATTCAAACTTTACACGAAGCCGTGACTCACAAAGGGCCAAGGCGTCTTTACACGCATTAACGCGGCCCATCAGCCTCGTGTTTACATTACCTGCGAGAAGTTGAAATAGGTTTTGTCAAATTTCTTTGTCAAAGTGGGGAAACAATGACCACAACAAAGTTTAGGATCGGGTTCTCGCATTGTGCCGAGTGCCAAAGGAGACGAGGCTGGGAAGGCTCAGCGGCCTTGCAAGTGCGGCTTCTTATCTTGGGGAGGTTTTGATTCTGTGTGGCTCAGGTTTCATTGAGCCATTGGAGATTTCGAGCGTGAACCTGACAGAACGACTTCAAATAATGCATTAGGGCCCGGGATTAGGTGATACCTGAAGGGCTATAATTACACCAGAGGTGCTAAGAGCATTCATTCATCCACCCAGATATTTGCCGCATTATTGTCACTGGAATAATGAAGCTGCCCTGTCCCCCCTCTGTGACTGTTTGCTCCCGCAGTTGAACTCGAAGGAAACGTCTCCAGACAACAACAGGTGCCATCGAGCCCAAGAGGGACGTGGGCCGAGCCGGGCAGACTGACCGAGCCATTGGCCGCTCATCTCTGGTCAGCTGCCCATTGAGTCCTGAGAAAGCCTGACTTGCCATCCTTCAGTCATGGAGTCGACTCCCTCTTTACACCTTCTGTCACCGTGAGATGTGAATGAATGCCAGCCGTCCAAGCGCTCCATGGGAGTCGGTCTGGAGAAAAAGAAGAAGAAGAAGGTGAATACACACGGAATTCCTGAGCTTCACGCAACCTACAAGGTCATTAGCGGGCCACTCGAGCAGATTGGAATTACAGTCAAATGAGACACTGACGGCCCCTAAATGGGCTCAAGTGGGGACTAAAAGCTTCTTAAATTCCACAACTTTACAGGCAAATGGAATGTCAGGAGAGACGCTGGTGCCCCCTCACACAGAGCTGCCTGGGGGGAGGGGGGTGGTTGTTAGGCAACCGCAAAGTGAAGCCCCCTCAGGCAGGTAGAGGTGTGAATGGACAGATGAGTAGATATGAAAGGCACTATAAAATGGGTAAATGTGAACAGCGCTACAAAACTGACAGACAGACAGCAGAGGTACTACACAATACTTACCTATGAAAGGCGCTATATAATAGAAAGATAGACAGGGAGGGCACTGTGTGACAAAGGTCGATATGAAAAACTCTACATACAGATGTGAAAGGCACTATATAATACAGAGCTACACCTAGCCATGAAAGGCAGTATATGAGTGATAAATTGACAAGAGAGACACAATATATAAAAAATGAAAAGCACTCTACAGTGCATAATTGATAAGTAGATGAATAGATATGAAAGGCACTATAGAATAGATAGATAGATCGATAGATAGATAGATATAAAAGGCACTATAGAATAGATAGATAGATGTGATGGGCACTATATGATAGATAGATATGTGAAAGGCACTATATGATAGATAGATAGATAGATACTGTAGATAGATAGATAGATAGATAGATAGATATGAAAGGCACTATAGATAGATAGTTAGATAGATAGATAGATAGACAGTAAAGGCACTATGTGAAAAAGGTCAATATGAAAAACTCTACATACAGATGTGTAAGGCACTATATAATACAGAGCTACACCTAGCCATGAAAGGCAGTATATGAGTGATAAATTGACAAGAGAGACACAATATATGAAAAATGAAAAGCACTCTACAGTGCATAATTGATAAGTAGATGAATAGATATGAAAGGAACTATAGAATAGATAGATAGATAGATAGATAGATAGATAGATAGATAGATAGGAAAGGCACACCCTTTGGTCTGAACACCGTACTATGTCATTGTGTCACAGAGAAGATGTCCAGCATTGTTCATAATGGCACTCAGTTTGGTCTTCATTTTCTCATTTGCTACGGTCTCCAGGGGGTCCGGAGTGTGTCCCATAACCAAGTCTGCCCTTTTAATCAGTGTATTGATTCGGTGGGCCTCTCCTGAAGTGATGTCACTAGCCCAGCACCCCACACTGGCCAACACAGAGTTGTAGAAGAAATGATGGAGGCCACTACCCACATTAAAGGAAAGCAGTCTCTTAAGGAAAATGAGCTTGCTCTGCACTTTCTTCTCCAGTTCTTCTGTGTTCCAAAGGCAGTCCAACCTCTCATTGATGTGGACTTCCAAGTACTTGTAGTAGCAGACCACCTCAACATTCAGTCCTTGCATAGTGACCAGACAGGGGGGCTCTTTGGTGTAGTGTAGTCCTCCACCTGACTCCTCTCCTCTGTGAAAGATGTGAATGGCACTATATACTAGATAGATAGATAGATAGTATTTGGTATAGTTGGCAGGATTGGCTGGACAGATAATTACTCTCAATACAACTTTGCTATTCTTCTCCCACCATTCCTCCACACTCAGCACCTTTTCACAAGTGGAGTACCATAATTCTGTGACCACTAACACATTTAGTGGCTAATTCAGTGGCATCCTGTCTGTTACCAGAGGTGACTTAACCCTCAGGTTGACGTAACGCCTTCCCCTAATGAACTCCACATCAAGACGCTATACAGACACAGTACAGCGACTGCTCTGTTCATGCAATGAATGTCTGAACAAGTTCCAAAGAAATGAGTGTTTGGGACTAAACCACATCCCTCATGTGTTATAGCCCAGTACCCTAACACTAGGGGGCGACACTGCCTAAGTCACAATTTCCTAGCCTAATTTCTTCAATCATTGATTTATTGTATATAGCACCTTGAAATTCACCTGTTTAGCTACAGTGACACTACTTTTATCTTTTGAACTTTGTGAGCATTAGTAAGTCAAGCGACTGGACCCATTTCCTATATAGTGCCTTTGCAAGCCATTCCTGTATTCCTTTGTAAAGCCAATGCTCAGAATCTAAGAGAACAAATAAATCCAAACCCCACAGCCTTATACATCACAAACACAAAAGCTTTTTTCATTTGCTAGCTCTGTATTTATATATAGTGCATTGACCTATAATGTTCATAAAACTAGAAAACGCCGGCTGTGCAGAGTTGGGACACAAGTTGATCAATTTTCGAACGCTGGCATTGTGCGTCACAGCAGTAATGGGCCATTAACTGAGATTATCATAACAAAAGGAATGAGCGAGGGCTGAAAAAAACAGATGAGGGAAAATGGAGTGAATTAAAAGGAGGCCGTCTTCATTCTTCAGAACACACAAGAGAGGTGGACTGTGAATGGTGCACTTCACATCCGGCAGGTCCAACATGCTACTCCGATTCCTAACTGGAGCCCAATTAGGAGGGCGAGGTGTCACCGTGAAGCGCCCGACCACATGCCTCTCTCTGATGGGCTTTCAGGTAGGGTCTCCAAAACAGACACATGAAGAGCTCGAGTCAACTGACACTTCATGTTATCAAAGCGCTTCACTGACAAACTGAGCTCACAGGAAAAAGTTGTCAAATATGGCAGAGTGGAAGAGACTCCGAGAGGCACAGTGCCAGCTAATGGCCACCCCAAGCGCCAGGGTGGAAGGGGCCAAAGCCCAGGGAGAGGTGGCTCAGGTTAACATGTCCCATTGATATAGCACCTTTGATGCTTTAGATTTATAGCACCTTCCTATACTTGATACAATCCAAAGGCACTCTACATGTAGAAAGCTAAAGTTGGCTCATTAATGTGTATCATCGCACATGTGCGCATGGGAGGCGGTTTGCAGGCTAAGATGTGTTTCTCCACCGAATCAGAGGTTGGCGCTGTCCTCTGATGCTTCTTCTTTTTCTCCCTCTGCAGATCATTAGAATATGCCACCTCTTAATGAAGTAATTTCCACCTCCCAAGAAGTCACAGCCTGATGACATCATTTCTGGTTACGACACCCCCCCAACCCCCCCCGCTCTTCGACTATAAATCCACCATCTTTGCCAACATATTCAGCTCTGTTTTGAACTCCAGGCTGTAAAGACCCTCATTCACCATTTACATTTTCAAGTATATGGTGGATGGTTTACCCAAAACTTTATGCTTGTTGTTGTCTCTCGTTACAGTGGCGTAGTCGGCAGGATCATTGTTCATAATGTCAGAAAGACAGGACCTGAACACTATCCTCTCTGTCATGGCCATGGAACTCCAGATGCTCAAGATGTGGATTCTCAAATACAGGACCCAGCTTGCTGAGGCTGTGGTGTGGGCACAGGCACTTCTCACGATCCAACAGGACTGCTCAAGGGCACCATACCAGGTACCATTACCATTACACGATAATGATGACATTGAGTCTTATTGACCTTATATCTGAACATGTAGCTGTGCTTCACCATTGGGCTCAAGCAGAATGGGCCAACATATTACCACTGTTTGTGAAAACAAAGTGCAGAGGACCTATAATGACCTCGGAGAGCAATTTGCCACCAACTATGGCAGCTTAAAAGCCGAAGTACTTAAACCCTACAGAATATCAGTAGATCAGCAGGCAAGACCGTGCAGAGGGTGGAGGTTTGACCCAGAGCGGCCCCCCTGTCCACATGCTTTTGATCTAGGGAGTAAGGTGGGGTGATGCTTATGGCCACCTATACATAATTCCAAACAGGTCATGCAACAGGTGGCCTGTGATTTTGTTGGTTAATGCCCTACCTGAATTCCTCACTATGCACCAGTCCACCTGAGAACAGCCATTTCCCAAAATATTGCACAGGAATTGGTAGGGGTCTTGCCCAAAGAAGTCCTCATGGAGCAGGGGATGCCTTTGACCTCAAAGACGTTCAGGAAAATCACCAACTTATTCAAGATCAAGAACTTAAAGACCACAGTGTACCAACCTGAAACTGACGGTCTCATGGAGCAGGTTAATCAAACCATTAAACAAATGCTATGGAAGGATGGTCAGTGGTGATGGGAGAAACTGGGATCAGTTGCCCCCCCATCCCCCCCATCCTTTTTGCCTATCAGGTGGTACCCCAGGCCTCTACAGGTTCTTCCACTTTTCAGCTACTCTAAGATTCTAGAGTATATTGTGCAATTAAATGATATTAAATATTAAAAGAAAAGAAGGAAAAGGTGCAAACCGCAGAGGCCTGATGTTACAATTTGCGGCACGGCTCTTAGGGAGTTTAGGTCTGGAGATTGTATCTTGGTCCTCATTCCCACTTCTCACTCTAAATTGCTGGTCCATTGGCAAGGCCCCTCTGAAGTTAAGGAGCAGAAAGGGCTCATTGATTATTTGGCTAAATAACCTAATCATCAGCAGAGCAAGCAGGTTTATTATGTGAATTTGCTGATACCATGGAAGGAAAGGGACACCAACCGTTACTGTGGTCAACTCTGTTCTCTTTTTGCTCATAAAAAGGAACTTAACTTTGGACCCAATTTTACAGCCAAACAAAAATGGGAACTGGAATCAGTAATCCTGTTCATCTCTGATTTGATGAGTGAAAAATCAAGTTGGACCTCTCTGGTGGCACTCAACATCATAACTGAACCTGGGGTGATCATCAGGGATCACCCATATCGATTCTCAGAGGCAAAATGACTCGAAGTGGAGATAAAAAAATCAAGTGAATGCCAGGCCTAGGTGTAATAGAGGAGAGTCATAGTCCCTAGTACAGCCCAATTGTCTTGGTCCCTAAGCTCGATGGCTGAAACAAGTCTCCCAATTGAACACTTATTCTATGGCATGAGTGGACAGACTCCTTGAACGACTAGGCAAGGTGAGATTCTAGAACACCTTTCACATAACAAAGGGTATTGGCAAGTTCCTTTAATGGACTAAAACTACATTTAGCACCCCTGTGTACTGCTATTTGGATTGCATGGGGCCCAATTTACCTTCCAGCGTCTGGTGGACAAAGTGCTACGTCCCCACAAATAATATAGGGCCACCTATTTGGATGACATCGTCATTTACTTTGAGACATGGGAGGAACACCTAGAGCGGGTCTACGCTGTGCTTCATACATTAGTTAAGGCCGGCCTCCATATCAATCCAAAAAAAATATTTATTTGGGTTGGAGAAGGCCAAATATTTGGGTTACATCGCGGGCAGAGGCACGGTTAGGCCATAGTGTTCAAAAGTGGATACCATCCTCAAATGGCCCCAACCGAAAACCAAGAGGCAAGTACTAGTCTATCTTTGATTGGCCTGATATTACAAATGGTTTGTCTCTCGCTTTTCCTAGCAAATTTGACACACAATGGATGTCTGAACAGTGTGGTATGGTATGGAAAAGACGGCACTGCATTTTGTGACTTAAAACAGGCCCTAATGGTGGCACCGGTTTTGATGGTACCTAATTTTTCTTGGCCTTTTATTCTCCAGACTGATGCTTCAGACAGAGGACTTGGTGCCGTGCTGAGTCATTATTTTATTTTATGTAGCGCCTTACTATACTAATTATCCAGCGCGTAACATGTAGAATGCCATTGTTGACTCATGTAAAAACTTTTTAATGAAAGAAACTCATCAAAAATGCAGACAATTAAAAAAAAAGAAAAAGTTGACTTGGTCACCTTGGACATTCCTGACCCTTCTGCACATTCCACAAGTACCCCCAGTATTAAATGGCACCTTCCTACCGCAGCTTCCTCTCCTGTCTCCTCTCTTTTTGTGAATCCAAACACCCGAGAACGAGGATGGGGGTCTCTTATAAGCCTGGACCAGGGTGTGCCTCTGGTGTCATTTCTATTCTGCACCTCTCGATCACCTCAAACTTTAAAAAAACACCTACAGCAACTGCATTTCCCAGGTGCCTTTGCGGGAGTCCCTGCTGCTGCCGTCTAATGGGCTGAGGGTTTGGTGCAATTCTAAAAATTATACTCAACCCTAGTTCTTTTCATCTGGCATCCTGACCAAGTAGTGGTGTCCCACCACGGATCCAGAACCCCCTTCTGTTCTCTCTGTTGCCATGTACATATCCTGAAGTGGCCATTGTCGACAAGAAGCAGAGAGTGAATTTTAAGCATCTCCAGGAAAAGAACAAGCAGGGGTTTGAGTCACATTGTCCACTTAAACCCAGAAATGGCCTCATTTTAGGCTGGAGCCTAACATCACACCACTGTGGTCCTCCAGCAGAATCTGAGTTGACACTTGAAACATCAACACGGAGTCGTGTTTGTCCTGACTCGGGGAAACTCGATCTGCTGCCAGTGAGCTCGACTTCATCTCTGTAACACGCCAAAGAAGAAGTGGCCGCGTTAGACAGACGTCATATTCAGTTCATAATTCTGGAGGCTTATTACACAAATCAGTTCGATTTAGACGGCCGTCTCAGGAAGGATTTCATTTCAGCGCCTAATGTGCTTTCCTGTTATGCATTGATTTATTTTTTTTTTTGCTTTCCCCTTCATGATTCAAACTCGTCCGAGCTTCATTAGACGTTTGTCTTGTCACTTTTATATCATTTGTGTTGCTATTGGCACTGCAGCCTTTCTTTAAGTGAGCTTTCAACTGGATTGTGTTACATTGTCAAAATTTATTAGGAAACTGAACTGTGCGGAGATCTGACTGTACCATCACATAATGGCTGTAAGAACATAGCTGGGAGGTGTTGGAGAAGTCACATCCGTCATCGAGGCCACAGGTGAACGCAGAGTGAACGTGAATATAAGGGGCACGCAAGGGCCAGGAGAACTGGGACGGATGGGTAAGAGACCTGTTATTGGCTTTGGGATCTTTCTAAAGCAACGTATTAGCAGATGTGAACACTATGGAAGGACGAAGTGACTCTGGTTTAAATGTCTGGCTGTGTTCTCATTCTCTTTGTATTTTATTACATCTAAATGGGTTTTGTTTTGACCAACATACCACCAGATGGACCCTCCTAACTAGCACCTGAGCACAGACCTTTTCCCAGGGAGGCTCAGAAGTGTGATTCCCCTCCAGTCTCCCTTTTTATTTGAACCTCAGATTCAGGAGGAACAATCTGGATTTCCTTGTGGTTCTGGAACACAGGACAATACTGGAGGGTTCATGAGAGTATGTCCAGCTAGTCTACATGTGTTTTGTGGACTTGTGTCCTTCAGGGTGTCTTATTGGGGGTGCCAGGATTAAATAGAATTCTGGACCTGCCAGACTATTCAGTCCCTGCACTAGTGGAGAGAGAGCTTGGTTTGCATTCCCAGCAGTAAGTCAGACTTGATCCTGGTGGGTGTGGGACTCGTCCACGGCTGCCCTTTGTCACAGATTCGGATGATGTGGTCCTGTTGCCTTCATCAGATGATGACCATGGGTGTGCACTGGGGTGGTTTCTGGCTGAGTGTGAAGTCATTGAGATGAGGATCAGCTCATCCAAGTCTGAGATCATGGTTCTCAGGCGGAAAAGAGTGGAGTGTCCACTCCAGGTTGGGGAAGAGGTGCTACCTCAAGCAAAGGATTGTAAGTATCTTGGAGTCTTGTTCATGAGTGAGGGAAACAAATGAGCTAATCAGAGTAGAGTCAGCAGTTATGTGGACATAGTACTTGGTCAGTTGAGCTGAGATAAAAGGCAAAGCTCTCAATTTACCGGTAGACCTGTGATCCTATCCTCTCCTGTGACCATGAGCTTTTGGTAGTGATTGAAAGAACTGGAGTGGCGGAAATTAGCTTCCTTCACAAAGTAATCAACGTTCAATAGGAGCTCAAAGTAAAGCTACTGCTTCTCCGCATCGAATGGAACCACTTGAGATGGTCTGGGCATCTGATTAGAATGCCTCCCTGGGGAGGTCCAACCAGGACGAGACCTCAAGGCTGAACCAGGACTCCTTGAAGAGACTACATCTGTCAGCTGTCCTGGGAACAACTCACTACCCCTGTAGGTGGAGGAGGAGGTGGGAAAAAAGGAATGTCTGGGCAACTTTGCATAATATGAGGCCCCTGTGCCCATGACTGGATAAGCAGTAAATAACTTCATAACTTTCTGGAAAAAGAACAACTTGAAATAGTCGAGTGGCCGGCAATCCGTAGTGTCCACTGAGCACGCCGTGTCATTTGGTGGAGTCCAGTAGCCAACTTGCCTCCCACAGATCACTGTCTCTGTAGTCCTCCCAGGGCGAAGGCTGCTGTAGACGCGTCAGCTGCATGAACGCATTCAGCACTACAGTCAGCTAATGCAGGCACTTGGCTTTCATTTTCGATTTCTAGATCATTTGCATCAAACTCGGAATTTGATAAGTGTCTGTCTAGTCCTCCCAGGCAAACATTGGCATAGACGATTAGATGTGGACCGAACAGCTGATGCAGGTACCTGACTTTCATTTTCGATCTCCAGATCACTTGAATCAAAATCGGAGTTCAATAAGTCAGAGTCCAATTTAGCAATTATAATATGCAATAAATAAATACATAAATAAATTTCACAGAGCATCTCGCTTCACTGTCTCACCCGATGTCGATGCCATTCTATACGCTTTTTTCTCCATGCCACTCACACGCGTGCATATGAAGTCAATGAGTCTAGCAGTCCTCCTGGCAAAGAGGGTCAACCTGTAATGTAACGGTGAGTTTTATCAACTTTTACAGCTTTATTCCGCCCTCCGCCCCTGAATGTCGACTTCAATCCAATGTGTCGACAAAAGTCAACCTCCGCCCTAAAAGAGTTAAGTAAAGAAATGAGTGCATTGTTAAGTAGGGGTGGGGAAAGCCAGCATTGTTAGTGATTGTGTGTATTTAAACAGGAGTTTAACAGGCGGGTGACAGTTTGGACAGAGGGATCTGTCAGTGAGCAGAGAGAGAGGGGATTGTGGGTTTTATGCAAATAAGACTGAAGACTATTGGGAGATATGCAAATGTAAGGCAAATACTAAAAAGTGTTATAAATTACAGATCGTCGTTTCTCAGCCATGGTCCCATTCCAGGCGGGAGTTCACATTCATGTTTGATGTCTCTTTTATGGGCTTGGATCCGTACCTTAGCAGTGATGTCTCTTGAGGTCAAATTTACTATACACAGGGAATATAAAGATAATTAAAAAAACAGTATATTAAAAAACTGAAACATTATAAAAATACTCTAAATGATCCAAACTGTATTAACAGGAATACTCAGAACTAGAAACCCTTGGATTTAGGATCCTTGAAGAAACTCCTCTCATGGTCTATCTGCCGAGGTCGCTGCAATGTTCTTCACTGCGAGCCGATGTCACCGCGTCGCTTTTCCTGACAGACATGCCGTGTGCTTTTTTTTTATACGTGGCAGGTGCTTGTGTGGCCGTTCATTTCTGGGAATAACGTTGCGAAGGAATTTTTTGTTCGTGTATGACCATCTGTTGCACGTGGAGTGAACGACTTGCTTTTACGATGCTTGTTTTGTGTGGTTGACCCCTCACTTTGATATGTGGACTTTGTGTTTACGACTGGAGGCTATGACTTTGTTGTTAGTCGCCGCTGTTCTTTCTGCCACGACAGTCTGTCGATTAGTGTGAGTATCCCACAGGTGATGATTGGCACAAGCCACGCAATGTGGTTCATGGAGTTCTCTCACACAGATGTTGGTTTCCTGTCAGCCACCACCTTCTGCCATATCCCAGCCTGTCATAAGAAGGACCTGAATCTGAATTTCTTGACCCAGGTGACCAACACGAACAATGCAGAGCTGGTATTATGTGTGTCATGGCATAGGCTCTCAACTGAGACCAAGATCAAGGTTCACGAGTTTATTCAGGACAGACAGACAGATGGACACCCCTTTGCATTTTATATACACACCAATCAGCCACAACATTTAAACCACTGACGGGTGAAATGAAGAACATTGAAGATCTTGACATAATGTCGCCTGTCAAGGAGTGACATATGTTAGGCAACAAGTGAAGAGGAAAAATGGGCGAGTGTAAAGATCTGAGTGACGTTGACCAGGGACAAATTGTGATGGCTAGACGGCTGGGTCAGCACATCTCCAAAATGATAGGTCTTGTGGGGTGGTCAGTACCTACCAAAAGTGGTCCAAGGAAGGACAACTGGTGAATCGGTGACAAGGGTCCTGGCTGCCCAAGTCTTAATGATGTGCATGGGGAGTGAAGACTGGTCTGTCTGGTGTGATGCCAACGAAGAGCTACTGGAGCACATATTACTGACATGACAACTCCATGCTTACAATGGGCATGTGAGCGGTCAGAACTGGACCATGGAGCGATGGAGAAGGTGGTCTGCTCTGATGAGTTACATTGTCTTTTAGATCATGTGGATGGTCGGATGCACTTGTGTCTTTTAGAACATTAGAACAATCTGGACGAGAACAGGCCATTCAGCCCAACAAAGCTCGACAGTCCTATCCACTTATTTCTTCCAAAAAAGCATCAAGTCGAGTTTTGAAAGAACCTAAAGTCTTATTGTCCACCACACTGCTTGGTCGCTTATTCCAAGTGTCTATCGTTCCTTGTGTAAAGAAAAACTTCCTAATGTTTGTGTGAAATTTCCCCTTCACAAGTTTCCAACTGTGTCCCCGTGTTCTCGATGAACTCATTTTAAAGTCACCATCTCAATCCACTGGACTGACTCCCTTCGTCATTTTAAACACTTCAGTCAGGTCTCCTCTTCATCACTGTGAAGGCTCAGCTCTTTTAATCTTTCCTCATCACTCACCCCCTGTAGTCCTGGAATCAGCCTAGTCGCTCTTCTTTGGACCTTTTCTTGTGCTGCTTTGTCTTTATGGAGACGCAAACTGCCCCCAGGACTCCAGATGAGGCCTCACCAGTGTGTTATAAAGCTTGAGCATCACCTCCTGTGACTTGTACTCCACACATCAAGGCGCTATATAACCTGACACTCTGTGAGCCTCCTTAATGGCTTCTGAACACTGTCAGGAAGTCGATAGCTTAGACTCCACTATGACTTCTAAATCCTTCTCATGAGGTGTACTTTCAATTTCTTCTAATTTTAAAGTCACCGTCTCGATCCACTGGACTAATTCTCTTCTTCATTTAAAACACTTCAGTCAGGTCTCCTCTTCATCACTCTAAAGGCTCAGCTCTTTTAATCTTTCCTCATAACTCAACCCCTGTAGCACTGAGTCAACCTCGTCGCTCTTCTCTGGACCTTTTCTTGTGCTGTTATGTCCTTTTAGTAGCCTGGAGTCCCAAACTGCCCACAGGACTCCAGATGAGGTCTCACCAGTGCGTCATAAAGCTGAGCAGAACCTCCTGTGACTTGTACTCCACACATCAAGGCGCTATATAACCTGACATTCTGCTAGCCTTCTTAACGGCTTGTCTGGAAGTCGATAGCACCTCCTAAATCCTTCTCCTAAGGTGGACTCTCGATTTTCCGACCTCCCATTGTGTATACAGACCTAACATTTTTACTTCCTATGTGTAATTCTTTACATTTCCTGACATTAAATTTCATCTGCCACAAATCTGACGGTTACATTACTGACAGTGTTGGATTCAAGAGGCTCCCAAACCAAGAAAGAGGGAGCTTGGAGACGTGAGGCTGGGCTGTGCCACCCCCTGGATATTCATGACATGGCGCAATGGGCCCAAGGTGGGATTTGAACTCTGCTCCCTTGAACCTTGCTCTCCAGCTCATCCCACCCAGCCACCCACTTCCTCCTTCAAAGCTTTCTCATTATGAAAGACAATCCGCCTTTTATGGCGCACATTTCTTTTTTTTTTTTTTACTGCTGCAACCTAAAACTTTGAGCCCAGGGCTTTCTCGAGATCCATCATTGTTTTCGCCCGTTTTCAGATTCAGCAGATGCAAATCTTTCCCTTTGTCTGCTTGATGCATTTTCAAAGGCAGAGTTCACTTTTCACGCAGCCATTGAATCTTTCATGTGGTGTGTGTGTGTGTGTGTGTGTGTGTTTTTCCTTTTTTAAATTTGGGTTGATTAGATAATATGCAAATGAGCAGCTTTTCAGAACGACATACAGTGGGTTCTAGAAAATGTCTATGCAAAGCAGTGCCTTGGCCTTTACAATGGCATTTCAAGTGGCATCGCTTAATCACGCAAAGGTAAAGCCGTGTGCCACTGCGGTCTCGGAGGGTCTCAAATCAATTCGTTTTTTTATAAGCTCGACGGATGCGTTTGGGCTTCGCCAATTCATTACCTCAGCTTTGATTCCTCCTCCTCAGGGTTGCCATGCTTAGGGTACACAGTGAGGGACCCCCAGACTCAAGGAGTGCTGTCATGGGGTATAAACAATGATAAGTCTTCACTGAGGTGTCACTAGGGCTCCCTTGTGTCTAAGTCACATATGCTTGATCTAAAAGGGTCCCACTAGGGGCATACACCACCATCTTGGGCACACACCACCATCTTGGGTACGCCAGAAACCACCGTCAGTTATAGAATAGGACCCAAGAGTATCATGTGTTAGAGGTACTCCATTGCAGGGCTGAGCAATGGAGTACCTCTAGGGGGCGCCGTACAGTATATTGAAAATCATGTCAAGGATCTGAAAGTCCATCAGCTGGCCTCAATGGTAAAATGTCATCCTTAAGCACATCCAAAAATATAACGTCTTAGACAAAGGAAGAGCAGAATCCTGTAAGTTGTAGAGCACCACTAGGGGGCACACTCTTGTATGCGGGATATCAACGCATAAAAGGGGCAATCAGCTGACCTACATGATGGTATTTCATCCATAAGAGCACTCCATATTGTAGTGTCTGGAAGAAAAAGGATGGGGAGAATCCTATAAGTGACCTACGTTGTAGAGTACCACTAGGGGGCACAATGCATTAACTCGCAATATCAGGTTAAAATAAAGGAAACTCCTTCTGCTGGGCTTAGTAATGGGATTTCACTAATTAAGAACGTGCAGGAATGCAGTGTCTTTATAAAAGAAAGAAGAGAATCGCCTAAAACTGGCCTGAGACACGGATTACCACTAGAGGGCGCACTCCAGTGTAAGGGCTTAGTTACAGAATGCCAATAATGAGAGCGCAGAGCGCCCGAGAGTATCATGTGTTAGCCAAAGGATGTGCAGGTCTGAGCAATAGAGTACCTCTAGGGGGCGCCATACGGTATATTGAAAATCATGTCAAGGATCTGAAAGTCCATCAGCTGGCCTCAATGGCAAAATCTCATCTCTAAGAACACCCAAAAATATAGCGTCTTAGACAAAGGAAGAGGAGAATCCTGACCTACGTTGTAGAGCACCACTAAGGGGCACACTCTAGTATGTGGGATATCAACGCAAAAAATGGATAATCAGATGACATACATGATGGTATTTCATCCATAAGAGCACTCCATATTGTAGTGTCTGAAAGAAAAAGGATGGGGAGAATCCTATAAGTGACCTACGTTGTAGAGTACCACTAGGGGGCATAATGCATTAACTCGCAATATCAGGTTAAAATAAAGGAAACTCCTTCTGCTGGCCTCGTAATGGGATTTCATTAATTAAGAGCATGCAGGAATACAGTGTCATTATAAAAGAAAGAAGAGACTCCCCTAAAACTGGCCTGAGACACGGATTGCCACTAGAGGGTGCACTCCAGTGTAAGGGCTTAGTTACAGAATGCCAATAATGAGAGTATCATGTCTTAGTAAAAGGAAGAGGAGAATCGTGTAACTGGAATTTGTCACAGAGTGCCAGTAGGGGGCACCACAACATATGTGGGATATCAAGTCAAAATTGGGTTAATCAGCTGGCTACCATTATTGAATTTCATCCATTAGAGACCCCACAAATATTGAGTCTTAGCAAAAGGAACGGAAGAACCTTGCAACTGGCCTGAGCTACAGATTGCCACTAGGGGGCACACTCCAATATACTGGATATCACATCCAAGAAGGGAGACTCAGTTATGAAATTTCATTCATGAGAGCACCACGGTGTAAGGAAGAGGACAACCCTGTAATTGGCCTGAGTTATGAAGAAACACTAGGGGGCGCACTTCACTATAATGCATATCAGGTCAAGGAAAGGAGACTACAGCTGCTGGCCTCAGTCACAGAATTTCATCTTTGAGAGCCCCCAAGAATACTCTGTCTTGGTAAAAGGAAGGGGAGAATCCCGTAACTGGCCTAAGCCATGGAGTGCCACTAGGGGGCACACTCTAGTGTACTGGGAATCACGTTAAAAAAGGGTGACTCAGTGAGGGAATTTCATCCATGAGAGCACCATGGTGTAAGAAAAAGGACAAACATGCAACTAGCCTATGTTACGAAGAACCACTAGGGGGTGCACTGCACTATATTGGATATCAGGTCAAGAAAAGGAAACTACAGCCGCTGGCCTCAGTCATTGAATTTCATCAATGAGAGCACCCCAAGAATATCACGTTTAAGAAAAAGGAAAGGGGGACCTGCATAATTAGACTCAGTCATGGGGTGCCACTAGGGGGCGCACTCCAGAATGTTTGCTATCACTTCAAGGAATAGAAGCTCCATCAGCTGGCCTCAATTATGGAATTTCATCCAAATGATCATCCAAGAGTAAAGCGTGTTAGTCAAAGGAACACACTCCAGTATATTTGGTATTATCATAGTAATACTGGGATTTGGGGATCTGGAGCCAATCCTGGAAGCACTGGATGCAAAGGCAGAGAGCAATTCTGCCAACCACACACACACACAATTCATAACACAACATTCTCAGATTTTCTCAAATTCTGGGGTCCAAGGGTCCTGAGCCTATCCTAGCAGCATCAGGCACAAGACAGGAATCAGCCCTGTGTGACCACTTGGTGGCGCTCCAGAGCCCCAGACTCCAGACACAAGCGCGCTTAAACAGTCATGGGTTCAGATAAATTCTATTTTTGTTATACAAAGCATGAGTACAACTCCAGTTTCTTTTCCTCCACTCTCCTGCAGGCAAGTCTTGTCCGGCTCTGACTTCCAGAGTAAGGTGTGGTGGCCTCTTTCATCCTGGGCCTGAGAGAACGTCTAGCTAGCACAATGTCAAAAGGCAGAAGCCTCCCAAAGTAGAGACAGTCTCTCCCTGCAGCATTAATGGTGCCCAGCAGGATTGTCCAAGGAGTCTATGATTCCCAGTATGCCCTGCAGATGTGTGTAAAGGTGCACCAGTCCAGGAGTGTTGCCACCTGGTGTATCAGGAAGCAGACAGTCTTGACAGGCCATCTCCCCAAGTCCTTCCATGGTGCTGGCCTTGCTGCTGGGTAAGGATCTTCTGTCCAACACCACTGGAATGCAGGTCCATCCATGTTGGCACCCCTTACCAGTCTCCTGGCTGAGACAGTGTACCAGGTCAAACTCTGCCCAGGATGACAATCCATCCTTTACATTTGGATGGGATGCCAGTCCAGGACCCAGTCCCACACACACTGACAAACACAGTGAATTTGGAAATCTGCTTAATGTAATTCTGGGGTCTAGGGGTCCAGAGCCTTTCCAACCTGCATCAGGGCACTAACACTGGGCAGGATGCCAGTCCTGAATAGGAAGCCGGGTTAGGCTCCAGCTGCCCCCACGTGCCTGCCCTGAATAAGCAGGTAAGGAGAATCAATGGATTAATGGATTGATGGCAGTCTGGAGCCTATCCTGGCTGCATTTGGTGGAAGGCAGGAATCAACCCTCGACTGGTCGCTATTCACAACAGAACATTCTCATATTTGCTTAATGTAATTTTGGGGTGAATGGGGGTCCAGAGCCTATCCTGACATTATCAGGGCACAAGGCAAGAATTAACTCTGGACAGGATGCCAGTTCATCCCATGCCCACACACTGGCACACTTGTTTAATTCATTATTTAATTCTTCATTCAGTTCCGGGGTGCTGGAGTCTGCCTTACACACTATGACTACTAAGATGGGCTCCAGCCGCCCCTTGACCCTGCCCTGGATAAGCGGGTTAGGAAAAATGAATGGAAGTGTGAGGCCTCTCCTGGCGGAAGGCAGGAATCCAGCTGCATATACCAGCAAACTCGCAGGACGCCACATTTTTAACGTAATGTTTTCCCATCTTATTCTGGGATGTGGGTGGTCTGAAGCCCATGCAGGAAGCGCTGGGTACAAGGCAGGAAACGGCCACCCCGCACAGGATGCCAGTCCAGGGCTCAATCACACTGGCACACTGACTTCATTCACCATTCGTCAAAGAACATTCCCAGGCCCCCCTTCACTAGATCGCGGACCCCCGGGTGTCTGCAGCCTCTGACGTCACGTTTGGGTGCAAATCCCCCTCGTCATTGCGATGGTGAAGTCAGCTGTGGCGTTTTAGAGACGAGAAACGCGAGTGGCGGACAAGGTGAGTCACGAAGAAGCCGCGAAGTCCGCCGCGGACGCCTCTTCTTTCGGGTGTCGCGTCTCCGTCTCGCTTTTGTCTGTCAGTTTTACTTTCTTTCTTTTCTTTTTTTTTTTTTCTTTTTTTTTTTTTAAGGGGTTGCTGCTTGAGTGATCCCACAAAAAACAAAGTTTGCACACATTCCTGAGTGGCTTTAAAAGCAAGTGACATCTCCATTGTACACAATCACCGAAAATAGCCGGTCAAATGTCAAGCTCTTCTTAAGAAAGTTTTGTAAATAGTGCGCGATAATGACTTTTAAATACTTGGCAGACAGACAACATTTTCATAACAAGGTCACTTTTCTCATGAAACGAGAAGAAGCGCCCGCGGTTCACATCGACACCGCGGCGTTGGATTTCCTGCTGCCATCGCAGACGTCGTCTTGACTTGGGCCTGACAGGGCTGGGGCTGCCGACTCTGCCGCTTCTCCTCCTGCTGCCGCTGCTGCATTGGGTTACA
>JANRMT010062797.1:8293848-8349858 GCA_026402145.1 Polypterus bichir lapradei | reverse complement strand
TATCTATCTATCTATCTATCTATCTATCTATCTATCTATCTATCTATCTATCTATCTATCTATCTATCTATCTATCTATCTAGCATGGATAGAAGAAGGGGCATGGAACTGATTGATGGGGTATAGTGAGGTTCTGTCTAGAAAGCAGAAGACGGGAGAGGAGAGGACCTGCACCCTTGTGCTACTCTAAAGCATCCTTGACATCTCTTCCTGCCAGAACACATGGTAAGATCTGCCCAAAAGGTAGGACTCAGACCACCTAAGGGCAATCACAGTGATGCCAAGGTCAGAGTAGGTGTCAAGAAAGATCTGATAGTCGACTGTGTCGAGGGCAGAGAAGGGGTCTAGAAGGATGAACTCCTGCCGTAATGTGTTGACAACACATCTCAGTGGAATGGCCCCTCTCAAAGCCGGACTGGTAAGGGGTCAAGCAGTGTGTTCTGCAGAAAGAAAAGAAGTGACCTGGTTAGAGATGGCACGGTCAAGTGCTTTAGATAGAAATGAGAGGAGCGAGATGGGCATCATAAGTACCAACTTGAAACGGGTCAAGAGATGGGGAGCTGTTAGGGCCTGCTTGGTCACAGTAGGAAATGTGCTTGTGCTGAGTGAGGCGATAATGAGGAGTGTGGGAAAGATGGTGTGAGTGGACATGGCCAAGTGGGCAGGCAGGAAGTGGGTGGGGGGACTGGCTGGAATCATCAGTGGCGGAGAGCAGCGAGCACAGGGAGAATGTTGTGCTGTGTTCAGCAGACTGGTGATGAGCAGCTGACTGCTGATGAAAGCCCCCCTTTCTTGAAAAAAATGCTTCATTGTTGTAGCGGTGCTACATGAACGGAGGGTGGGATGATTAAGGAGTTTTGGGTCGGAGTCGCGTCTTTTGTAACATTGACCCGTTTCTATAGTCTATCGTGTCTGTTTACATTGTCACGGCCGACTCGCTCTCCCTACTCCACCAAGACCCGCAGCCTGGCAAGTTGAGGACGTTAGACCCACCAAGCCGTACTTCTTCCAAATAAACGATCAAAAACAAGCCAAAAAACAAACCAAATGTAAAATAATAAGGTGAGCATACAGAATACTGATAAAAAAGAGATGAACAAACTCCAAACAATACATACATCATACCCTAACCTCAGAAGTGTCTGGCAGAAAGTAATAATAAAAAGAAAAGAAAAGAAAAGTCAACTCAACAGAACTCAATGAGGCAAACAGAAAGCACAAAACACACATAAAAGTCCAGAAGATTTCAATGGAAAGCAGATATCGTTTGTGAAGCTGGTTCAGCTGAAAAAATAGTCATATGGAAAATTACGCTCCTCTCCCCAAACAATAAGAAACAGTCTCACCGTGCTTATCCTCGGTACGTGGCGTAATCCAGAACCCAAAGATGTCGAAAGTGGCAGGTCGACAAAGGGGTGAATGTTTGGATCGCTGCTTTCTCCAGTCTTTGTCGTGAATTGGCGGTCTAGTAGAACGTTTTTATTTTTTTTCTTTCTGTCCTTCCATTTAAATAGCGAATGACCAAATGCAGGACCAATTATCTTGAGCATTATCCTTCCCCTTTTGTTTCCAGGGGAGCATATTTATATAGACACACGAACCGTGTAAACAGGACAACGAGACGAAAGACGGGACATTCATGACGTCATTAATCACGTGGCACCGCTGACACAATCCCCCCCCCCCCCCCCCGGAAACAAAGGGGCAAGGAGAACACTGCAGGACTGTCACCCCTCGAGGTCATTTTCCTGTCCACCCATCACTTCCACCTGGGTTATTTCCAGAGAAACATGAGGACTAAAAGAAAACAAGAGAGGGTCACTTACCACTCGGATATTTACGCCACAGAGATCGATGCAAGAAAGCCGATACGGAATTTGCACCGTTTTCTCGTTTGCTGTTGAGTGTCCAGACATTCAGATGCAGATATTCATCGCTATACAAACCTCGGGTTTCTGGTTCATTCTGTCAGACTGTTTTTTGTCATTTTGGGGAAGGAGCAAACAATCGTTACATCTGAGTGATATTCACTGTGTGACCGGACAAGTTAATCGACTTCAGTTTAATCTTTGGACTTTCATGTGAGTTTCGTGTTTTTTTAATGTTTCGTGTTCAGTGTAAGGACAAGGGAGGTTTTGGATCCAATATTTATTGCTGCACCTTTTATTATAACATTCCGCCGTTCACTTTTGAGGTTGTGTGTTATGTTGGGATGGGGTAAGATATAAACTGCTCAAAAAAATGAAAGGAGCAATTTGAAAAACACATCAGATCTCAATGGGAATAAAGAATCCTGCTGTCTACCTCTACTGCTATGGACTGATATGGTGATGTGTGAGGAACGAAAGGATGGCAGCCACATCATCTGATGATCAACCTACAGAGGCCTGAATTCAAAGACACCCCGAAATTCAAAGGGAACAAATGACGTGGCAGGCAGGCAGGTGAGTACATTGGGCCGGAATTTCATTACAGCAACTCCAAATGGTACTCAGTAGTTTGTATGCCAACCCATGCCAGACAACGTCCTAATGAGATGACAGATGGTGTCCTGAGGGATCTCCTCCCAGATCTGGAGGACCAGGGCATCACTGAGCTCCTGGACGGGCTGAGGCGTCAGATGGACCGAAACATAATGTCCCACCCAGAGGTGTTCTATTCGATTTAGGTCAGGCGAGTGAGCGTGGTGACGGGGTGGGGGGTTTGGGGGTGTATAATCAATGGTATCAATTCCTTCATCCTCTCGCCACATGAGGCCGGGCATTGTCGGGCACCAGGAGGAACCAGCATAGGGTCTGACAATGGGTCCAAAGATTTTATCCCGATACCTAATGGCAATCAAGGTGCCCACCATTGTCTAGCCTGTAGAGGTCTGTGCGTCCCTCCATGGATTTGCCTCCCCAGACTGACCATCACTGACCACCCACCAAACCAGTCATCCTGAACGATGTTACAGGCAGCATAACTTTCTCCATGGTGAACCTGCTCTCATCTGTGAAAAGCCAGTGGTGGACCTGGCAATTCAGGTATTCTATGGTAAATGCAAATTGAGCTCAACGGTGCCCACTAGAGGATGTCGGGCCCTCAGGCCCCCTCACGAGGTCTGTTTCTGATTGTTTGGGATGTCAGAGACATTCAAACCAGTGGCCTGCCTGCCTGCTGGAGGTCATTTTGTAGGCTCTTGCAGTGCTAATCCTGTTCCTCATTGCCCAAAAGAGCGGGTCCTGCTGATGGGTTAAGGACCTTCTATGAGGGGCCCTGTCCAGCTGCTCTCCTAGAAGAACTGCCTGTCTGTCTCCTGGAATCTTCTCCATGTCCTTGAGACTGTGCTGGGAGACACACAGCAAACCTTCTGGCAATGCCACGTATTGATGTGCCTGCCATCCTGGAGAAGTTGGACTACCTGTGCCACCAAATTCTCTAGGGTCCAGGTATGGCCTCATGCTACAAGAAGTGACAGTGACAGTAGCCAAATGCAAAACGAATGACAAAACAGATGAGGAGGGAAAAATATCCGTGGCCTCCCTGCACCTGTTAAACCATTCATTTCTGTTTTGGGGGTCGTCTCAGTGTTGCCCCCCCTCTAGTGCACCAAAGCAACTGAAAGTGATGAACAAGCCCCTCTGCTACTTCACTTACCGGATCAACAGCCCACAAGTGTCATTGACTTGATGCTACACTCGGATTATTAAGTGGCCCTTTCATTTTTTTGAGCAGTTTATATTATATACTTGCAGATTACCCAGTGGCTTCGCTCACTGAGTGGAAGGGAAAAATTTGTGGCTCTCATGAGGCAACGGCTTTAATGACCGAGTTCTATGATAGATTTGCCCCCACATTTTAAATATCGGCATAAGGCCAGACTTCTCGGTAGCATCCATGGTGCCAAACGATGTCATCTGAAAACACGAATTGTATTTCCTAATGTTCTGTAGAAAATGAGTTGAGGGATCTGAATGCACACCCTCAGGCTTTTAAGTCCAAAGTTTGACATTTTTCAGATCCATTTGGTTGAATTTTATTTTGTTTTCCCAACTGGAGCCCAAGCAGGTGTTAGTGTCTTGCTTATGGTCACACTGGTGTCAGTAGTGGGATTTTAAACCCACAACCTTAGGGTTTGAAGTTCAAAGCTTATCCCACAATGCTACACCTGCTAATCTTTTTCAAGACTTCATATTTTTTTCTTCATCCAGAATGAGCCGTGATCTAACTGGCGCACAGCAGTATAAATTAGAGGAACTTATAACATTATTCAGACGTAAGGACTACAGCTTTTGTAATTATAGTAAAGGGTTTTATTACCACAAACAGCTGTCCATACCTTTTTCCCTTTGTTGATGAGCAAACAATGCAAATACTTTCCAAAATGCAAAAAAAAAATGTCAAGACATTATTTGGAAAATCTGAGCCCAATTAGTGACTATTTTGAAACTCAAGAGGCGACACTTGTGAGGAAAAAAATTCCAAGGAGGAAAAATCTGAGAAATACGCGACTAAAGAACTTGCCTCAATTTTATAACTTGGAGACCTCATTGTTGTCGAGGAGAAATCAAAAAGATGTTAAGGAGATCTCTCTCTTTTTTTTGGTTTCTCTTTCCTATGGGAAATGGCGTCAGAGATGGTGAGGCCATCAATCTTCTGTCCTGCAGAGGGAGGGCATTACAGGCCAGCGCCAACCTCTGGACCGGTGGGTAAAGACCATCACTACACCCTTAAGCTGCTCTCCATGCGCTTGCATGTGACGCCATGTTAATCCTTTACTTGTTGGTGCCTTGTACCACCATACTGTTGAGATTTATATTACATTTTTTTGTTGATTGACCAAGCTGTACCCTGATGTAGAGCCCCCCACGTTACCCCTCATAAAACTCCTTCGACCCTTGGCCTTGAATTATTCTTACCATCATCTTGACAATCAATGGATGCTGTTGTTACACTTTTGATTTGATGGTAGGGCCAGTGGCGTAGCTAGGGCTGGGTGGAGAGGGCAGTCCGCCCCGGGCGGCACATTTTTGGGGGCAGCATTATTGGCCCAAAGGCTCAGTACAATTCGTGTGTAAGCTGCAGGGTTAGGAAAAATATCAACCATGAATGAAAAGAGTAAAATTCTCTGATTTTTATCCACAAATACTCCAAAAATAATTTTCAGACTGTCCTTCTGTGACAGCATCAGACACAGCAGTTGAAATTTATGAGGCAATCACAAAAATGAACCTAAACATTACACCGATGATAATTTCTAGGAAGATAAACAACTAATTTACAATTTATAATTTCATTTCGTTATCAATCCGAATGCGTTCCTGCTCACCCCCACATATCACTGGTACACTACACTGGTTCTGGTTTTCACAGCGTAATTATATTAAACTAATAATTAGAACACGGCTTATCAGGGCGTCTATACGATATTCTTGTCTAGTTGATGCTTATAAATAGTTATATGTGAAAAATTACTGCTGTGTCTCTGTATATGAATAAATCTATGCAAAATGTATCTTAATTTGTCTCTATACGTCATTTTAATTTTCTATTTAAATAGGTTAACATATTCAGATATGTTGGAGGGCAGCACCGCCCCGTCCCGAGTGGCATGAACTCGAGCTACGCCACTGGGTAGGGCGCAGTTTTCCTCGATGGTTGCTTACCTGTCAGTATAATTTAGTTTTATTTATTAATATATATAACAGGATTCTGAGAAATTAATTCCTGCATTTGTTTCTAGTAGGGTTGACTACTACAATGTGGTGTTCACTGGCTGTTCAAATTGTTCTTTATTCAGCCTCCAGTTAATCCAAAATGCTGCTGCAAGAATTATTACAAGAACAAGAAAATACGAACACATAACTCCAGTTCTTAAATTGTTAAGTTTAGGGCAGATTTCAAAATCCTCCTTTTAACATTGTAGACGCGGCCCGGACACAGACAGGCAGACATGTTGTTAAACACCAACACACGTTTATTTACCATACTATTTACAAATCAAAGTCCAAAAGTGCACACACCCCAACACAGTCCTGGCCACACAATGCCTTCCTCTTCGGGCCGCCTGCACTCTCTCTCTTCTCCTGCCTCGTCCTGCTTCCACCCGATTCCAGCCTCGAATGAAGGGAGACGGCCCCTTTTATTTCATCCTGGATGGGCTCCAGGTGTTTCCCGGCACTCCTCCCTGGACACGCCCCAGTGTGGTGGAAGTGCCGGCTGTTCTCCTGGAAGCTCTCCGGGTGTCCCTGCTCCTCTTCCCCCTAGCACTTCCTGGTGTGGCGGAAGTGCTGAGGTCCAGGGTCCCCAAGGCATTGGGGTGTCCCCTGGCAGTGACCACGGGCCTCTACAGGGTTGGGCTTCCAAGCCCTCTACCCGTGGCCCCCAAAGCAACCAGAGTGGCAGCCTCCACGTGATCCAGGGTGGGCGTAGACCCTCTTCCGGTCCCTCAAGTCGCACCTGGCATCTTGACAACATATAAAGCATGTGAACGCTGGCCCGGACACAGACAGACGGACATCGCTTTTGCACCCAACACACGTTTATTTACAATATTTACAAGTTATTTACGTGCACACAAACCCCAGTGCCTCCAGCACCGATCCCCCTCAATCCAGGCCTCACAGTCCTTTGTGCCTTCCTGGCCGTCTCCAGTCCTCTCTCTCCAGCTCTGTCTCTCTTCCACCCGACTTCCGCTTTCGACTGAAGGGAGGCGGCCCCTTAAATAAGAACCCGGATGGGCTCCAGCTGCTTCCCGGCATTCCTCCGAAGACACGCCCCAGTGTGGCAGAAGTGCCAGCTGCGTACCCGGAAGCCCTCCGGGTGTCCCCTGTCTTCTTCCCCCCAGCACTTCCTGGTGTGGCGGAAGTGCTGGGCTCCAGACTTCTACAGGCACTGGGGCACCGCCTGGCGGTGGCCACGGGCCCCTGCAGGGCTGGGCTTCCAAGCCCTCTACCCGTGGCCCCCAACATAACCAGAGCGGTCGTCCCCTCGCGGTCTGGAGGAGGTACAAGCCCTCCTCCGGTCCTCCTGGGCGTCACGGCCGGGCTCCAGCCCCGGCCGGATGCCACAAGCATTAAATGGCCGAGGTCCGGCTTACTTGTCTGAACTCAAGATGCCGGTCTGCTTAGAATTCCAAGAATTAATAAAATAACAGTGAGAGGTCGAGCTTTTAGTTTCAGGACCCCCTAAACTGTGAAGTGGTCTGCCTGCTAATATAAGAGATGCCCCTTCAGTCTCAGCTTTCAAATCCCAGCTGAAGACTCACGACTTCAGTTTAGCACACCCTGACTAGAGCTGCTGATTAACTTTACAGACTGTCATTAGCACTAAAACATCAGTAATATGACAGTTCTAATTTGTTACTCACCCTCACCTATTCTGTTTCTCTTCTTGATACTCAAATGTGCCACTTGGTGCCACTGCCCACCTGCCTGCCTAAGGTAAAGTCATCCCTGATGGAGGATGGCAGGAATCGTCGGGTAGAGGGGTCCTTTCATTGGATTGGCTGGCCCAGCACTGACTCAGCTTTGGAACGGCCAATAGGGAGAGGCAGCTTGATGGCCGAGGTCTCCAGGACTCTAAACAAATCCAAATCATATTATGGGATATCATCTCCTGTTAAATTCTGCTCCGTACTTGTAATATGTTATTTTTTATACTGTATTGAGGATTTGTTCTGTTCTGTGTATTGTATTGTATTGACTCCCTTCTTTTTAACACCCACTGCATGCCCAACTTACCTGATAAGGGGTCTCTCTCTTTGAACTGCCTTTCCTGAGGTTTCTTCCATTTCTGTTTTTGGGAGTTTTTCTTTGTCTTCTTAGAGAGTTGAGGCTGTCAAGAGGCAGGGCCTGTTAAAGCCCATTGCGGCACTTCTTGTATGATTTTGGGCTATACGAAAATAAATTGTATTGTATTGTATTGTATTGTAATATAATTTCCTCATACTGAGTCTTAACAAGAAAAGAGCAGTGACATTAAATAAATAAAGTGGGACAGGGAGAAGCCATTAGCTGGCCCCATGTCTGTTCTCCACTTGTTTTCATTTTCCCATTCTTATGTAAACAGTAAATGCCCAAGCAATGAGATGCCCACACGTTAACACTCCGGCTTAGGTGGCATCGAGGGGCGGACTGGCCATTTGGGCAATGCCCGGTAGGCTGCGGACTCTGGTCTGGTCATGGGCTGGCCATTTCATGAAATAAATTTTATGTACTGGTTACTGTTTGACATTAAAATTAATTTTCTAAACTAGTAACCATTATCTGTCCGGTACTGCGATTTCTATAGTCCTATATAATATACCGTATTATGTCATCAAGGTGTTTTACTTGTCAGTACACAACGTTGCAGCGAAAAATTTGGTCAAAACTGTCTTTTGCCAATTTCTGTTTCGATATGCCACTACATTTTGGTTAGCATATACATTATTGCAATTTGTTTCATGTCATATCTAGTAATTAAATTCTTTGGTACTAGTACTTAGTTTAGATTATGTATTATGCATTTTATTGTTCTCTGGTCGTCGGCGTGAGCGATAATTAGTGGTTAACAGCTGTGATTGTTAGTATGATGAAATAAAGTTATAAAGCACAGGACAGGAATTTTTCCTATTTCTAGTTTATCGTTAACTTAATGGAACATTTCAATCGTGTGAGGTTTTCATCCCAACCTCGGTTATCATTTATTCCATTGTAACTGAGCAGTTTGATTATCGAGTTGAAAATAATTGTTTCATTCCTGTAATCACTTACTTTGCTTGAGGCTGCCTAACCGCCTATATGGGTGATTATTTGGCATTTAATTAAGTAAAAGTTCTAGTTGCTCACGAGGTCCAAGCAGCCGTTAATCCCTTGTTGCCTAACTTTATTTACAATTATATAAAGAAAAGAAATGTGTGTTTTTGCTGACAAGCAGATGCTAAATTGAGGGGAGATTGTTAATTTGAATATAGCACACACGCAAACAATAAACTGGCATGCATTTTTATCTTAGCACAACTTTCGTCAAATTTGAAGAATTTCTCGAAATTAGCTGCTGTGACAGATAGGGGACGCTGTCGTCCCCTTGAACCCTCGGACCAGACGCCAGACACCAGATAAAAGTCCAAATAAATTTATTTTCACAATAAAGAGCACAAAGCACCTTCACCTCCACTATACTTCCAAATATACACAATAATCAAATCAATAATACAATCCTCCAACTCCCAGATGCGTTGTCACCCTTCCTCCCAACTTAGCTCAACGCTGGGATCCCCCACAGTCCTTTTTAAAGTCCTTGACCCGGAAGTGTTTCTCTCTCTTTGTCCATGTGACTTTGCCACACTTCCGGGTCGGATGAAAACTCCTTTTTATCTTCCATCCGGAAATACGTCATTTCTTCTGTCCCCGTGACTGGGACGTACTTCCGGGCTGTAGGGAAAATATTCGTTGAGCCTCTCTGTGGCGTCCTCTGGTGGCCCTCTTGGTATCCAGCAGGGCTGTGAATACAGACTCCATTGTCCATGATTCCCTGCTGGAATTCGGGGAATCTCCATGCTGCAATGAGGGCTCCATCTGGTGGCCTGGGAGTATTGGCCGGGATGAACGGCCAGCCATATACCACACTGCCAAAATCCACGTGCACGGCCACACCAACACTTCGCTTCCATCAGGTGGATGTAGTTTCCACTACAACTACTAGATGGCGTGACCAGTACTTCCAATACGATCCTTGCTACATATCGAAAACGTATCGTCTGGCATTGACGGGATACATACGCCACCTTGGCTGCATTTACGCTGGAAGCGGTTTGTATCGATTTTGCGACAATCGCCTACAAGGGGTTAAGGCCAAGGCGAAGGGATACATTGACAGTCTCCAGAAGTCTGAAACGGTTCTGACTGCACTTGTATATCTGCAAGTATTCTCCCGCACTACAGCGCTGTCCACGTATCTACAAACCGTGCAGCTCCATCTGCTGACTGTGCGCCGTGTGGTGGATGGACTGCTGAAGAACATGCGCATGCTGCGGGAAGACTTCCAGTCTTGTCATGATGCAGCTATGAAGTTGGTTCAACGGGCTAAGGACTGGAATGACTGGATCTGGGTGAGGATCTTGTTGTGGGAGAGTCTCTTCCTGTGAAACGGCAAATACGGCGAAAACGCATGGATGGTGAACAATGCACAGCCGAGGGAACATCAGCTTCTGATCCACTGATCAAATCTCGACTACCAGATAGTGGACACTATTGTGAGCAGCACTGAGCGACGATTTGACACATCAACATCATCTGCGTTCTATTGCCGAGCTGTCGCTTCTTCACCCGAGGAACTTTGGTACAGTTCCATTGGGAGCTATGACGGAGCTGCATAGACATTTGCTCAGATTTCATGATGGCATCACTGCTGAACAGCTGTGAACAGAACTGCAAAGCTTTGGACAGCAGTGGAGCAGACACTTCTACTGTGGAGGATGACGATGACAGTGGCCGTGAACAAGATGGGACAACTGTGTCAACTTGCAAGTCTCGTAAAGACGGTCCTCTCTGCTGCTACAAGGTGCTACTCCGGTGGAACCTCTTAACCGATGCTTAAAAGAGCACTGGGTTTACCTACAAGCAGGGCCGGATTAAGACGAAATGGGGCCTGATGCTGCAGCGCAAAAAAGGCCTGATTTCTCTTGGCATTGGCACCTGTGCATTCGACACTCGCCGTACATGCGCACTCCGACCGACCAAGGAGCCTTAATTGCTTGTGATGCAACCAGCCAGCCTTTATTGAACATAAATAATAATAATGACGTAGTGTCGTAACAACTCGAGACTAACATCAAACTACGTAACATCAACATTCAATAACAATTGTCTGAGAAGTGCACTTAATGCAGAAAAGGCTAAACCAGATCAACTTAACCTATTGTCACCCTGACTACTGTGCTAGTGCTGCTCACTTATATTGCTGTTAAATTTAAATTTCATAATACACCAGAATCCTGTCGAGGATTTTAAATATTCTAAACATCCATGCCAGGCCCGTGGGTCGGCTTTTAGTTTTACCGTTACAGATAACCATTTAAATAGCCATCGATTTTTACTCTACAACTAACTTTCAAGGTGAAAAATTGACTACGTGGCACTTACTGAACAATAATAAAGTGGCAAGAATCCCCAAGATACTGCAAAAAACGCAGCTAAATTACTAATTACTAGGCTGACCCGCCTTTTAAGGCGACCGACTTTTAAGTTGACCACTTCTTAAGGCAATTCAATATGTAGATTGATATTTTATACAAACTCATTCATTTGGTTATATTGCATTTGAGCGGTATTACTTTAATACTCGTAGTTTCTGTTATTTTTGTGATGAAATTTAAACTTTTTTTCTATATTGAGGTCGCCCTTTTGAACCCCCCTGATATTTACTACGCGGTGAGGCATTTGTACTCCATCAACATTAATTATTTCCAGAGACATAATTTTGTCTATTTTTCCAGCGCATCGCGCACAAAAGCAAGGGAACAATGGGAGCACCAGAACTCTGCTCACATCATGTCGCTTCGTACCGCAAGCTGCAAGTAGTAAGTCTGTGATAAGCGGAATACCGCTACGCTTTCCACTCACGGGACGGAAGGACAATCCCGACCGCTTTTCTATAGTAAGAAAGAAGAAGAAGATATCGCACAGTCTGGGGTAGAAAATCATCTTTTACCTGGAAAAACAAAACTACAAATCCCATCGTGCATTGCAAAATGGACAGGGCGTGTGTGAAACTTCGCGCCTGCGTAGCACTCATGGGACGGAAGGGCAATCCCGACCGCTTTTATATAGAAGGAAACTGTGTAATGTAAAATTGATAGCATTAACTTGAAATCTTCGGTTAACAGTAAACACAACAACGTTATAGTTACGTCACAGCGCAAAGAACAATAGTAACTGTATAATAAGTAACGCTGTGTCTAGGTGTCCGAAAGTCGGACTCCAAATTTCATTCTAAGAATTATTTTGAGGTTAATATAGCAAAGGAAAACTGTTCAGCTTCCGGAAAATTCTCGTCTGTTTTCATCTGGGCCTAATGCTGCAGCATCAATAGCACCCACCTTAATCCGGCCCTGACTACAAGCTCCTGCTAATGCTGCCTGAGGCCGCCTGAGAAGCACAATGACACGAGAACATCAAGTATCCGAGCCAAACTTGACACTAACAGTACTGTTGATGAGGTGGCTGCTAAAAGTAGCGATCTGCGTAAGCTACTGGGGTACTGGCACTTGGACGTGACATTGACATTTGACACGTACTCTAAGAACATGTAAGCAGTGTTGCTACATTTTTAGTTTTCATTCAATTTTATTTCTAAGCATGTCGTCAGATTTGAAGTTGTCTCTAAACAGCTGTGTTAGATCGAGTTCATATCATAGGCTCATAGCAAGTAGCGAGCCGCGGACTCATCACAGAATTGAAGTAAATGACAATGAATAACGGGCCGGGCGGGTCGACCTCGTCACTATTACTCGTTGGCCGGTTTGGAGACCCACTCCGCTCATTTCCTGTCAAATCCTAAGCCGACATCAGGTGACCACAGGGGGCCTGCTGCTGTGTCCTGGAGGTCTGCGAGACATCGCTTCACATGGCCAATTCTCCTACCGCCCCGAATGTGAGAGCAGAAACACTCGAGCTGGAACGCACACATGTAAATAAACGGAGTGGTAAAATGCGCGCCTCTTAAGAGCGCCTGACAGGTAGTCGGCCCCTGAAAGGCTCCAGCTGTTCGATCAAAACCCTGGACACGTTTCACCGTGGAGCCTTTTGGTTTGCACAGTTGACAGCACTCAGAACCTTTTGCCACTATTTAACCTTTCGACACGCTTGTGTGTTTTGGCAGCAGTGTCCGTCCTTTCTGTGCCAGTTGGCTCCGTACGCAGTTGTGTTTATTAATAAATGCTAGGATTCAGTAACTTTGAATTGGTTCTGGCACTAATGCATGCAGGCTGACACGCCGCACAACGGTTTCCCTGCCTCCGGTTTTGCTCCCTGCAGTGTTCAAACACAAAAACATACGGGCCTGAAAAGCATCCTGCGGCTCATAGCTCTGCAAAAGTCCTTTATGGCAGCGCTCTGAAGAGAGGGGTCTTGAAGAATAACACGTGGACCCTGGTGTAGGTGTCTCAGATGATAAGGCCAGGACAAGCACGGCACACTCTTAATAAAAGGGGCATCGTGGCACGTAACGTGTTGTCGATTCCGATTAAGAGCTGAAGCTGGCAGCAGAGGACACCAGGAAGGAACAAGCCATGGACAGGATGCCAGTCTAATGCCAGGCTCATCCCATAATAATCCACCACTGGATGCCAGTGCATCACAAAGCACACCCAAACACACAAATTCACAACTCTGAAGGGAACATGCGGCAGGCATGATGAGAACATGCAAACCCCACACAGCTGGCAAGATTCAAACCCTGGGAGCAGGATCATCGAGGCAGCAGTGCTAGCTGCTGTGATGTCCAGGAATAAAACAAAAGATGTAAAATAAGCTCAAATAAGCCCAAAAAATTAAAAAATACACACAAAACACTTAAAACAATAGAGAACTGCGGGGTAAGCTGGACACGAGCAACACTGAACTGTTTCAATTCTTATCGAGTCAAAGCACCACAAGGAGCCTCCTATCAAGGAGACCCTCATCCTAAAATACAGAAGCAGGCTTTCAGCCTGCACAGGCCCAGCCCAAAATGGGGAAGGCTCTGTAAATCTGTAAAACAACTTGGCCAAAATAACAAAATACTCCTTGTTATTATAATAATAATAGCAACAAAATCAGAACAAGGTCAGTATGTTCCTACACTGGGCATCTCGTCAACAGCTGGGTGTTCCAACACAAGTGTGTCATCATGTGGGACAAGGCTATCCCCACAGTACACTTCTTGTGCTCTGTGGAGCTTCATTGTTATTGAAGAGCATTTCGTGAGAATAAAAGAGGGGACTGGTCAGGCGGTCTCATGGTCTGGAATCCCTACAGATTTTATTTTTTTCTCCACTCGTCTAGAGTTTTTTTTTTGTTTTTTCTGTCCACCCTAGTCATCGGACCTTACTCTTATTCTATGTTAATTAATGTTGACTTATTTTATTTTCTTACTGTGTCTTTTATTTTTCTGTTCTTCATTATGTAAAGCACTTTGAGCTACATTTTTTTTGTATGAAAATGTGCTATAGAAATAAATGTTGTTGTTGTTGTTGTTGTTATTTTATGAAGATTCAGTGATTGCTCTTATCACTAGCTGGGGTTTAACAGTGATAGTCCCCTTTAGTGAGCATTTTTAATTTTGGAAATGCTTATTGAGACTTTTGCTTTGGGACTCCAAAATCACAACAATGGGGCACTACGGTCTCCCTTTTACTTTTCCTCCCACCGCTAATACACAAGCGAGGTGAGCATGTCAGCCAAACGAAACCTCCTAGGAGAGAGACGCCCAGAGTGTGTGTTTGTGTCTGTCCGACCTGGAAGTGAGATGTGGAGTCGGGGGGAGGGCTCCACCTCCAAGGAAACAGAAACTCACTTAGCTGCTAATAACACAAGCGAGGTGAGCAAGTCGGCCAAACAAATCCTCCTAGGAGAGAGACGCCCAGAGTCGTTCTTTTCAATTACCTGACATCTCTACATTTCAATTTTTTTTCTTACGATTTCAGTAGCTTCTAGGACCCCAGGCTTCTAACAGCACAGACTTACACAGATAATATAATATAATAAACATCTACACATGGAAGTGTGTGTGTGTGTGTGTGTTTGTCCGGCCCAGAAGTGAGAGGCAAAGTCGGGGTGAGAGCTCCACCTCCGAGGAAAAAGAAAACTCGCTTAGCTGCTAATAACACAAGCGAGGCGAGAACGTCAGCAAAACGAAACCTCAGAAGAAAGACAAAGTCGCTTAGCCACTAACATCGGCAAAACGGTAACCCTTTTACTTTTCCTCCCGCCGCTAAGAAACAAGCGATGCGAGCACGTCGGCAAAACAAATCCTCCTAGGCACCAAATATTTTGAACCAAAACAATTCGCTCTATACCTTGACGTGTGTGTAATCGATTGCATCTTTAGACTGATTTTTAGACTGATTCTCATGTAGTGATTCGTTCTTGGGTAGTAACTAATTCGTGAATCAAATGAACAAGAATTGTTTGATTCTAAGCTATTGATTTGCTCCTGATATGAATGAATGAGAATCATGAGACAGATTTTTGGGTAGTGACTCGTGCATGAATCAAACGAACGAGAATCGTTAGACTGATTTTCTTGTATTGATTTGTTCGACTGATTCTAAGGTAGTGATTCGTTTTGAAATCAAATTAACAAGATTCTTTATTCTTATTTATAGAATAGTGACTTTTTAACAATTCAAACGTACAAAAATCATTTGGCTAATTCTTGGATAGTAACTTGTTCGCAAATCAAATGATCAGGAATTGTTAGACTGATTCTCGGCGAGTAATTTGTTCATGAACTGAATGAATGAGAATCATTAGACTCATTTTGTGGTAGTGACTCGTTAACAAATAAAACGAACGAGTATCTTCAGACTTATTTATAGCAGTAGTGACTCGTTCAGAAATCAAATGAATGAGAATTCTTACAATTGATTTACTGAGTAGTGGCTGAGAATTGCTAGACTGATTCTCGGGAAGTGATTTGTTTTGACGGATTCTTGGTTAGTGACTCGTCCCTGAATCAAACGTGTCGAGACTCTTGATTCAGGCAGTTCTTGTCTCGTACATGTGCTTTAAACTTAAACCAGACGTTGACGACTTCACACAGGACACATATAGGCACACAGGTGGTCCCATTGACCTCCACTCACAAATCGGTTCATATGATTCACTAAAAAGTGTGAGAATTGTTTGTTAATTACTAATTTCCATCTCTTCTTAAAGAAATAAAGAGCTTCCGCCCTAATCTCCTACATGTGTTCAGTTTCCTTTTTCTGTAAATTAAAATGCAAAAATGTCAAAACACAGAGCCTTCAGAAAATATTCCGATGTCGTCTCTTTTAAATATATTGTGATATTGCAGCCTTGTGTTAAAATCATTTAAATTCATTTTTTCCCTCCTCAGCAACAAAGCAAAAACAGAATTTTAGAAATCTTTGCAAATTTACTGAAATACAAAAAAAAAAAAAAATCTGAACGTGAGCGTCAGTAGGCCTTGTGTCCCAGGAACCAAGCTACCTGAACTATTGGATAACATTTAATTAATTATTCACCACTCTGATGCTGATCATAAAATAGGTCATTATGATAGCAACTGACAAGATGAATTCCTAATTCATTGCAGAATTCCGGTATTTGAGGGCTCCTCTCAAGCTCCTCTTTCTCTCGCACAATTTGGCTCAAAAATTAATTCAGCACATCGTCATCTCATAACAGGCTTTATGTTTCGAGTTTGGTATTTTTCCGTCCAGCCATTTTTGCTATAGACTATCCTCAGGTAACTGTGACACACAGACACATACACACCCATCATTGAGATATCAATGTTTTTGGTATCAGGGGACCCTAAAACACTGAGATCCGTTGAAAACTGGACATCGAAATTTTTGGAGAGTCTAAAGCTTTCGCTCGTCCCCCTATAGACGATAGGTTATAGTGGGGGAGGACGCAAAGCAAAAATGAAATAGCCTACTGAGACATGAGTTCTGCTCCTTGACTATGACACGTGAAGTTTGTCTCAGGTGCATCCCAATTCTACTGATCATCCTTGAGATGTTTAGAGTCCACTTATGGTCAGTTTAAAGGACATTACATGACGCACACCTGTCTATAGAAGGTACACCAGCTGACATCAAGTATCAGACCAAAAGCCAAGCCATGAGTTCAAAGGAATTGACAGCAGAGCTTAGAGACTGGACTGAGTCAAGGCTGCAACATTGAAGGTTCCCATAGTGGCCTCCATAATTCTTAAATGGAAGAACAATCACGACTCTTACTAGAGCTGACCACCAGGCCCAACTTAGCAACAGGGAAGTAGGGTTTGAGTAAGAGGGAGGACCAAGAACCAGATGGCCTCTCTGGCTGAATCATCAGAGAGCCTGTGTGGAATTTCGGAGAACTGTCACTGCAACACTCCAGTAATCTGGGCTTTTATGACAGAGTGACAACACATGGAAGCTTGCTTGGAGTTTGCACAAAGGCCCCTTAAGGTCTATCAGATTGTAAGAAACAAGATCCAGTGGTCTGATGAAACCAACACTTAACTAGTTGGCCTCAATCCTGAGTGTCACATCTGCAGGAAACAGGGCACTTCTCATGTCCTGCACAATACCAGGGTGGTGTCAACAGCAATTTATGGGTTGTTTTTCGGCAGCTGAGACTGGAAGACCAGTCAGGGTTGAGGGAAAGCTAAAGTACAGAGATATCCTTCATGAAAATCTACTCTAGACTTCTCCAAACTTCAGACCGGGCAGACATTTTGCCTTCTAACAGGGCAAAGCAACACAGGAATCTCTTAGGGTCAACTTTGTGAATGTGTGCAAGCTAGAGCCCAGACTTGAACCCAATCAAACATCCTGGAAAGACCTAATAATGGCTGTGCAGTGATGTTCTCCATTTGAGTTTGACAGGCCCTGGAGAAAAGAATTGCAGAAAATCCCCAAATCCGGGTGTGTGAACCTCATCGCATCAAACCCAAGGTGACTCAAGGGTGGAATCCCTGCCAAAGGGGCTGAGTTATTTATTGATTATTCTTCTTTTGTCTGCTCCTGTTAGGTGTTGCCACAGCAGATCATCTTTTTCCTTATCTTCCTGTCCTTATCATCTTGCTCTGTCACACACATCACCTGCATGTCCTCTCTCACCTCATCCATAAACCTTCTCTTAGGCCTTCCTCTTCTCCTCTTACATGGCAGCTCTATCCTTAGCACCCTTCTCCCAGAATACCCCTCATCTCTCCTCTGCACATTTCCAAACCAACGCAATCTCACATCTCTGACTTTGTCTCCCAACCGTCCAACCTGAGGTGACCCTCTCATGTCCTCATTTCTAATCCTGTCCATCTTCATCACACCCAATGCAAATCTTAACATCTTTAACTCTGCCACCTCCAGCTCGGTCTGCTGTTCTGTTTATAATCAAGTGCTGACTTATGGGTCTGAAATCTGAAATAACCTTTCAAAATTTCCTGTTTTTTGCTTTGCCACTCTGAGGACATTCATTGAGTTTTACCTGATGAAGGAACAAAAATGAATTCAAATGAATTTACCATAAGGCTGCGACCTAACAAAATGTGAAGAAAGTGAAGGGGTCTGGATGCTCTCTAAAGGCGCTGCATATATGTGCCCTGCCATGGAGTGCCACCCTATCCAAGGATTATGTGCAGTGCTTCTGTCATAGGCTCTGTCCACCACAGCCCTGAATTGCATCAAGAGGACTGAGAATGTCATGCTGTGTTATGGATCTGCTACTCTAACAGACTGGCAGCCCATCCAGTGCCACTGTCTACCTTGAGTCAGGCACTCCTGGTATAAATTGCTGCCCCCGAAGACCCTGAGATGGATTAAGGATCTTTACAAATCCGTGGCTGTGTGGGTGGAGAGCTGTTTGAAAGCTTCAGAGGCAATTCTGAGTGTTTTACAACCTCCTACAACCTTCCCCTTATTGCTTAAACGAGAACGTGTGCTCAAGACAAAACGTGCCAATGCATCTCGGCGTCGAGCCTGAATTCACCCGCTTCATTGAACTGTTTGCAGTATCTCTAGATGTTTAGAGAGTTTAGTGAAACACCTGAATCACAGGAAAAAAAAAAAAACAGTAATAAGGCATGGAAAGCGGGTTAAGAAAATGGATTGCTGGATGGGTGGTCTCCAAACATCACTCAATCAGTCAGTTTTTAAATAGTAAACCAAACATCACTAAGCTTCTTTAAATATGTTGCTTTTGCTGTCACCTTCAGGCCGTGTACTAAAAAGTTTTTTGGTTTATGCTTAACTCTCACCGTGCAATTTTACCCAAACAAAAAAACACCTTAGTCCTTCATGGCCAAACCACATCTGTTATGATGTTCACATAAAAGGACAACTGTGGCGTGTTTGCCACCAAATGTTTAAGATTGGAGTGTTACATGACCAGAGAAGGAGAATACAGAGAAAATAGACCAGCACTGCTGTAAGGCCCAGAAACCTGCGTCGTCAAAAGGGTCCATGAAAGGAAACGGAATGGTACAGAAATGATAACATTGAGATGGATGTGTGGAGTAAGAAAGCTTGATAGGATCAGGACAGTTTCAATTAAAATTGGGGAGATCATTTAGAGAACCAAGGTGAAGAAGGTTATAGTGGTATGGGCATGTAATGAGAGGATATGGTAGGTGTGGCGAGAAGAATCATGGATATGGAGGGCACCTGGAGAAGAGGATGACCAGAGAGAGAAAGAGAATGGATTGTGTGAAGGGGGAACCTAACAGAGGAAGGGGTATCAGGCAAGGAGATATACAACAAAGCCTGGTCCAATAGAGCGACCCGAGCATGATAGTGGAAAAGCTTCAGGAGAAGAAGAAGAAGAAGAAGATTACAAAAGCCAGCTGTCATATTTTAAGTCTACTAATATTTTGCTCATAAAGTAAGCTGTTTTGTTTCGTCCAGGCACATCTTTGGGATTGTCAGTGTTACCCACAGCAATTGACCCATCACTGTTAAGAATGAAAGCTCTCCTGTTGCACACTGACCACGTCCACCTTTCAATGCCAATTGACTATGCAGTACACATGAAGGCAACCATGAGCTGAAATATACAGTACTCAGCAACTACAACTGGAACTTCCCAGACAACTCAGATGAAATCACACAAACAAGCAGGGCACAGGACAAGATCATAAATCCGGTGAAAACGGAAAATGGGTGTAATTGTAATCCAATAGTGTGCAGTGAAGCATTGGAATTAAAAGACCCCAAAAACCGTGATCCTGCCAGCTTCTCACAACTTACTCTTAAAGGCAACGCTCTCATCTTTCTCCCAGCAGCCAGCAAACTTTGCCCACTGATGCAGCACTCCAGGGGATGCTGGGATTTGTAGTCCATTTAAGTAGCACTGCTATAGTGTCTTCTGCGGTTTTCAACAGCAGGTCGCAAAATTAGCTAAATAATTTCCTTTTAATTATTGAAAACACACCTCTGAATAGGCAGATCAGTGGATCGAAAGGGCCGACCTAAATTCTCTTTATTATCGATTTCGATGTTCTGCTGTTTTACGTGTCTCTGTGGACTCCAACATAAAATAAACAAATCTTTGATTTACAGTAGGACTGTAAGAATCTGAGGGTTTTTTGACTGCTACATGCCAGGGATATTTTCCATAATCCAACACAGTAAGTAGAAGTAAATTTATTTATAGAAAAGTGCATAAAGAGTTTGGAAAATGGATCGAGGTGGTCCAATAAGTAACGGTGCTGTGTCGTAGCTCCAGAGTCTTGGGTTCAAATACGCTTACCATGGAGAGCTTCCAAATTCTCAATAATTGGCAAATCCAAATGTACCTGGCGTGAGTGTACCCAGTGATGCACTGGTGCCCAGCCAAGGGTTGGCTACTTGCTGTTGAGATTTTCTAAAGACTTCTTTAATCCTACAGATGTGTTGTGTGTTTTTACTGTGAACACTGGGTACTCACTCTGTTCCAGTTCCACATATTTTGTACTTTTTCCAGATTTCTGACCTTTATTTTCCTGGCGTGGTTGCGTCACCCTCCGGGCTCTTTTAAAATGGCCAATTTTCTCACAACTGAGGAATTTTGCATCTTTAAATTTACATTCATATGAACTGTGGTTATTACCGCTTTGATGATGACACTGTCTCTTCCCAGTCTGACCGAGAAACTGCGCGCCAACTTTCTGCACCGCACTCAAAGAGGCGTCCTGTCGCCTTAGCTGCTGTGTGTCTCTATCTGCCGTCTTCATGCTGAGCGCGATTTCAAACGCTCTCACAAATGTCAGATTCGCTTCTGATACACAGCCGACACTGACAAGCCTCGCTCTGAATCCCACTCACAAAGTGGTCTCTCAGCGCCTGGGCCAAATTCACCCCAAACTCCCAATTTTACAGCACATTGCTGCAGCTCTTCCGCATACTGAGTTTACCATCTCACTGGCCTTTTGACTGCAGTGATTAAAACGGAATCTCCGCAATTATCAGCGGTTTGGGCTCAAAATTATCCTTTAGGATTTGCACAAAAGTTGTGTCCTTGGGCTTCAAAGGCTGCACTAAATTCCTCATTAGTCCATAAGTGCTAGTGCCCTTTACACTTAAAAGAGTGGTGACCTGGGGCTTTATGTGTAAATGGTGCATATGCCCAAAAATGTTGCATACTCCTGTTTCCACGCTCAAATCACGATGTATAAAAGCTAAACTTGGCGTAAAGCTACTCACATTCTCACGTCAGCTCAATCCCTTGCGTACGCACGTTCTCCGCAAACTGGTGGCACCCAGCATCAAAGTGCTACTGTTTCTGGGTGGTTTGCCTTTAGTTTTTAGATTCACATCCCTGACGCAGCTTTATCATATACACTGAAATTAACCGCATATTGTTTATTAGTTTAAGGCATCTCATTGTACTCAAACCATAACCATATAATGGTGCACCAAATGGCCAAACTATTCTAAATACCACAGCTGCTTTATCGTTGACACAGTCAGTGCACCACTCAGAGTATTTATATCACTGTATCTGAGTGTGGAATCACAGCTCTACAGCAGCTGATCAGATTATCGGTGTACAGCATTTAGCACACGCTGTCTCAGCCATGCGCACAGTCTACTTGAACTTCTTCCATACAGTACAGCAAATACTTCAGAGCCTGTCCTGTACAGACCTCGCGGTTCACAGTTTCATCTCAAGAGCTTTAAACACACTCAATCAGTCCATCAAGTGCTCCTTGTAGAACTGTTGGTACTTATAAGTACAATCACCTCACTGTAAACTTGCGATACAGTTATAATACTGCACAACCTGAGCCACTTCATAAAGTGCGTATTTACATATGATGACAACTGGCTTCTAAGTCGATTTAGATTTCCAAGCGCTATCTTCTTGGAGATCTTGATATAATTTTAAAGATGAAATGCAGAAAAGCATGTTCATTACATTATACAGATACATTTTAAACATCAATATTGTTAATAATTAAACATGTGAGGACATGGTGTCGCAGCGCTAGCGACAATTTCATACCCCGTTCACAGATTGTTCCTGCCTCGTGCTGTATTCTTTCTGGGCTGATGCCACACTGGAAGGATAGATGGATAGAGTTATTAAACATGTACTTTGAAGATATTTCAATGTTTCATAAAAGTTTTGAAGAATCAGCGTTCTAAGCTTACAGATGGCTTAACATCTATTACAGAGTTGATTGCGTGGTGATTGGTTACTTGAAGAAAGAAAAGGAAGGACAGGAATTGGAGGTTAGTACGTTTGAAAGAGACAGTACTGCTGCAGTAAAGGTCACGCATGGCACAGCAAGCATCTTGTGGGAGGCAGGAACAACCTCTGGATAGAGTGCCAGCTCATTGCTAATACTGCGCCACTGTGTGCCCATGTTTAATAACGTGCTTTAACTCCTATCATCATGAAAACGATATCACGTATACATCTCAGTATTTTAATTATTCAGAGAGCTGTAATATCACAAATGTAAAGGATTCTGTGTCCTGTCGGAGGAAGAGAAAGCCTGTTTAAGAAGCACGTAGTGATTCACACACAAAGAGCACATAGAAGATCACACACAATACAAAGCATTTAATGTGCTACTTTAGTTACGATGGGATTTGAGAAACTAGTAAATTAAACGATTTTAAGATGAAGTTTATGATGTTCTGCTTTAATGACAAAATAAACTTGATAATCTTGATTTTTTTTGTGCGTACGCGCATTTCCGCTTTTGTCCGTACGCCATGTTTTAGTGTGAATTCTACGCACGGTGTTATGCATGAGGCCCCTGCTATGCTGTGTCACACACGTGTGAGTAGGAGGCAGCTAAAGGGCTTAAGTAATGGTAATACCACATCCGACTAGGGGGTAGTGGGGTGCACTGACTCTTTCTCAGTTCCCTGCAGACCTTTTCCCAAGAAATCCTGCCAGGCTCCAGCCCCTTCAATGAAGTCAATTACGGTCCAGACAACATCACATCTGGTTCAGGCCCCTTTGATGACGTCACTTCCTTTATGGTCCTTTAAAGCTGCCATCTTACCACCAGTGAATCAGTTCTGTTTTGGACTCAGTCTTGTGAACAACTCTTTGCAGCCAGGGATATTATACGTACAGGTGGCTGCCCCAAACCTTTTCACGATGTCTGGTCTGTGTTTCTATCACAGCTGTTAGCGACAAAAAACTGCTCCATGTGTTCCTCATATGCTGGCCATGATTCGGTGTCAGGCTTGAGTTCTTCAGTTCTACCAAGATGAGCCATTTTACTCACTCTGCGAAATCTTCGCTATGACTCTTTAAATTCTCGTTGCCAATTTTTGTGATGTATCAATTCCGTATCACAAAGATAGTCAGACACGCTACTGTTTTAACTTACGTTCTCTACTCTACTTCTTTATTAAATCCCAAACGCCCCCAAAGACCAAACTACGGCAACTCCAAAATACCAAAAAACACAAACATACAATCTTAATACAGCACAAAATGGATAACACCGACTTGGTTTATTTGAATTATATCTGTGTGTCGGAGACCCTCCTCATAGGCTCAGTCGAGGTATGTAGTAAGAGGGGGCCCTGCAGTTATGAGAAACCGCCCGATGAAGGCCCCCTTCTGGTTCAGCCCCAATAAAACCCCCGGGTGTCCCGGAAGGAGGCATCATTAAATGCCGGATGCAGTTCACGACTCTTCATTTGTTGAAATTCCCACAGCCGAAGAGCGTTGCCCTAAAAATTTTTTGCTGCCTGGAGACTTGTCATTCCTTCACCCTGCCACATATCGTTAAGTGTGGCTTGCAATTAAAAAATAGGAGAAATTTTTCAAAAAGTGAGACCACCGTGATTAGATCAAAAACAAACTCCATTATAGGCTCTAAAGGAAAAGAAAAAAAAAAAAAAGCTAAACTAAATATAATATGACCAAAGTATAATTTTTCACTCCTAAGATGACATCGAAATTTGCATTTTTTGACAGGGCAAAAACATAATTTACAATTTAAAAAGAATAAAGCTGAAAGGCAAATACTCCATGGATACAGAAGAAAAGCAGTGAAAACACTGATTAGCACATCAGGCTGATGCCGCGCTGACTGTTTTGCCTTCCCTTTTTTGTCAAATTACTGAAGACTATTTTTTCTTCTTTTCAAGAACAAGTTTATGACAAGAAACAGTTTTTAAGCTGGTGATACATAAAAGCAACTAATTAGGCACAGGGAAAGACAACACAATCTGTAAATAAGTAGTAAAAAACGAGAGTGCGGGGGATATCAGAGCTGTCAGGAGCCGAGCGGAGACATCATTTCTTTATAATATGACTCGGGCTGTGATTGGTCCGTGCGGCTCGGGCACAAATCTCAAATGCTATAGGCGTCCGCCAAACGCTACAGCGGCTAATGAGGAACAATGCCGCTCTCCCCGGCTTCGGCACGTTCCGATGGTGTGCTGGCATCGTGAGGGAGGCAAGCAGAAAACTCTGAATGAACGCAAGTGCAACCCTGTGTGTGAAACCTGAAAATCTGAGAATTTCACAAATCATACTACAATAAGAAGAAATTAGTCTTCACCGAGACTTCAAGGAGCGGAATGAGCAGGGGGCACAAGCGCATTAGAGAAGGACGCAAATCAGAGGGGTCGCGGCAAAATGAGCGCATCATTAGGCTGGAGCTGTCAGTCAAGCGTTGAGTCTGACCAGCCTTGGTGTGGCGCCATCTTAGGGGGTCGAGTTTGTGTCACTAGGCGGCATGTGGCCACCACAGACCACATACTTCTAAATCGCACTCTTTGTGTTCAGACACATAAAACTTTTCTTAGACGCGTCTGAAAGTGTCCTGGGACTTCTTGTGATGTCACAGTGGTGGTCTTTGTTGAGCAGTTTTCACTCATCATGGCATCAGGGTCTGGCCACATGTTGCCTACTGATTAGAACACGCAAAGTTGTGCACATCACAATAATGACCCCTTTACCTAATTTCTGTTTATCTTGGCTGTTTCTCATAATAAATAAATAAATAAATAAATAAATAAATAAATAAATAAACAGATGCTACAACTTTGTTGGAAAAAAACAGAAATGGAGACTTTAATTAGTCCTTGGATTTTAGGTGTGTGACTAAGAAAGGAGAGCTGGGAGGCACTCAGTTCCTTCGTCTACATCTTTTAAAAATGACTGAGCCAGCATCAGAAGTTATTGCAATATCCTTCATCTCGCTGGAAATCTCAATCTCTCTGTCTGTCCCAAAGTCTTCCTTTTTTAATCTGTCCCTCTGGTGTTAACAGGGGCGAGGATCAATGGGGCAGATGGCTCTTTTATTGAGGTGTGCTACTGCTGGCTCCTTGGAGGGACTGAATTCAGGACACAACCATAACCCTCAGCTCTTCTTCTTCTTTTTTGTTTCTTCATCTTCTCCTCTGTTTTCTTTCTTCTTCTACTTCTTCTACTCTTCCTCTATCTTCTTCTTTTTCTACTTTTACTTCTTCTTCTCAATCTTATCCTTTTTCTTCTTCTTCCTCTACTCTTTTCTTCTTCTTCTGTCTTTTTCTTCTTCCTTTTCTTTTTCTTCTACTTTTTCATCATCTTCTTCTCTGTCTTTTGCTTCTAATTCTTCATCATCTTTTGCATCATCTTCTCTTTTTCTACTTTTGCTTCTTCTTCTTCTCAATCTTATCCTTTTTCTTCTTTTTTCTTCTTCTTTTATGTCTTTTTCTTCTTCCTTTTCTTTTTCTTCTACTTTTTCATCTTCTTCTTCTCTGTCTTTTGCTTCTTCTTCTTCATCATTTTTTGCTTCTTCTCTTTTTCTTGTTGATCTGCTTCTCAATCTTATCCTTTTTCTTCTTCTTTTTCTTCCTCTACTCTTTTCTTCTTCTTTTATGTCTTTTTCTTCCTCCTTTTCTTTTTCTTCTACTTTTTCATCTTCTTCTTCTCTGTCTTTTGCTTCTTCTTCTTCATCATTTTTTGCTTCTTCTTCTTCTTCTTCTCAATCTTATCCTTTTTCTTCTTCTTTTTCTTCCTTTACTCTTTTCTTCTTCTTCTTCTATGTCTTTTTCTTCTACTTTTTCATCTTCTTTTTCTCTGTATTTTGCTTCTTCTTCTTTTTAATGGGGTTGATGCGGTGCTGTTTTTTCCCACACACTGTATGCCTGTCTTTCCATGGGCTCTTTTTCCTTCACTCTTCCTCACTCTGATTCTGCTGTCTTGCATTCACATAAGGCTCGTTTTGCGGCCTCCAGCTCATCACAGTTCCGGCACGCGCACATTGTGGTTTTCCTCGAGTTTCTTTTTGTAATGGACGGTTGTTATTAGTGTGTGAGATGTCGTGCACTGCCTACTGCGCTAAATCTCTCAACGGGATGCCATTCCCACATTCGGCTCTTGAGATTATCGATGTTTCTGCTTTCTTTTCCTTAATTGTTTGGGTTAGAAGTTTCAAATTGTGCTTTATTTTCCTCTCTCGCTCGGCTAAATTGCTTTGTTTTACGCATTCTGTCCTCATTCTGTGCATATCTGGAGTACTGAAGGTTTTCTAGTTCTGCGTTATGTAATTTAAATTTACTCAAACTCCCACCCAGAGCTGACTCAAGGGTACAGTGCAGCCCCCCAATGCAGGCAGGTGCCCAAAGAGAGAGCCCCCCCCCCCTTTTAGATGTGGTTGGATTCGTCACTGAAAATTGATGAAACACAATGGGGGAGGGGGGGCTTCGTGATTACTCATGAAATTGAGGAGCAAATGAGATCGGAGAGTGGCACACATCTTTGGAAAGGAGGGGAGCTCAAGCAGGGGTTATGGTGCCCCCCCACCCAGGGTATGGCACCTATGCTCTTCTTCCTCCCATCGTATTTTCCCACTCGTTTCTTGAATTACTACAATATAGGTCGCTGTGGATCTCAACTTTAGGATATTTTTTAAGTTCTATGGTCTGGTAATCTGAGCATGTGGCCCATTGAGCTCATTCAGCAGCCCGTGATTTTGTAATTGTTCATAGGACGCGAAGACGTTGTCAATGTACAGATCTCTAAGTGATTTAATCCCAAATGTGTTCCAGACATTAAAAACTGCGTAACCTTGAGAGGGTGGAAAAGGTGATTCTCATGCAGAGGTGCCACTGATAAAAGCTTCTCTGTCTTCAAGTATGGCCTTCATTGGTTCAATGTTCTGAGTGAGTGAAGCACAATCGGGTTGATAGTATATTGGCGTTGACTTGGATTTACTGGGGCACAAAACAAGGAATATAAAGAAGTACTGCAGGATTTGATTTGATTTCTATTGCAGACCAAGCCTGTGTCTGTTCATCAATTTGTGTCCATGTCCAGGTCCTTGTATATTCGCTGCCCAGTAAGAAAACTGAAAGTTAGGTAGTGCCATGCCACCTTCTGCCTTAGGTCTTTGTAGGGTCGCCCTTTGGATACGTAGAACAACAGAGACATAGCAACCGGATAGACACACTGATACACAGACACTTATTTGTAGTAATAAAATGCATTACTACAGATGTTTGTGATGCACCATTTATTGGTAAGATAAATTCAAATCATATGCCTCTGTTATATTCCAATTGGTATGGGAGACACAACAGGAGTGTTAATGTTTGTGATGTGCCATCTGTTGTAATGAAAAATGTAATGCATTTAATTGCTAGATAATGTTTGTGATGCACCATCTGTTGGAATGACAGGGAAATAGCAACTGGACAAATACACAGATACACAGACCCTTATTTGTAGTAATAAAAAGCATTACTGCAAATGTTTGTGATGTACCATCTGTTGGAAATATAAATGCAAATTAAATTTCTCTGTTATATGCCATTTGTTTTGGGATTCATAAAAGAAGTGTTAATGTTTGTGAATGACAGAGACATAGCAATCAGGTGGACATACAGGTACACAGACACACAGACACTTAACCTTTTATTAAGGTGGACTAGTTTCAGCTTAAGGTAGTACAAAAATTGGTTTGTAAAGTAGTTTTTTAATTGCATATTTTTATCCTAATGTAATTTTGCCCTCCTCATGGCAGTCCCCATGGACCCCTTTACCAGAAGTCCATACATGTTCCTCCCATCAGTGTGACCCGCGTTTCTCCATCCAGAGCCCTCCTGGTTTCCCTGTGGCTGGCAGCTGACTTCTTGTCAATATGCGTTCAAAGTTTTCCCTACATCATTCTCTCTCCTTATTTATTTTATTTTTTTTTTTTACATAGCAAAGTGCAAAATTTTGATAAATGCCAGATTTGCTCATTTCTTTTTTTCCTTTCGTTCCAATAACATAAAACATTTATGTTGTAGGGTAATTATCTAATCACATTATAGTTTAAAAGAAGACAGAATTCTGAATTTAGACAACTTCTAGCACAAAAGACTGAATAGCTTATTTACCCGTCACCTTGATTTTTGCATTCATTTCCTGCTAATGAGGGACGGATGGGTTAGACGTATTTATCACATCACAATCCAGAGGAGCATCTCGGCTGAGCAGTGGATGGCAGGCTCGGGTACAAACGTGACTTTCTTTTCAGACTGTACCTCTTTTTTTGGAAGCTCTGTGGACTGGTCCTTGATTTCGATGCCCTGTGTCTCATTTTATATTGGGGGGGGGGGTGGGACGGAAAACCAAGCAAGATTTTTTCTTCATGATATCTGAGAGGAGAAGGTCGGATTCAACTATTCATATTGTGCCTATAATAGGTGGCATTCACCCCTCGGAAGTTTTTCACATTTTATTTGTATACAACATTGACTCACAGTGGATTTATTATTGGCTTTTGTGACAACAGGAGAGGACTCTTTAATGTCCAAATAAAAAGAAAGCGTGCAAAATGACATAAAGTTGCATTCGATGGGAAAGGGTTGTGTACGGTTTGCAAAGTGTTTAGTGCTGGCTCACCATTGGCACACTATTGGCATCGATTCTCCCCCCAGGTTCTGACAGTCATAATGGACTGGGTCAAATTAGTGACAAAAATAAAACCATTGATTGCATATTGTCTCTTATTTTGGGCCGAAGCCTGCAGGTAGTAGTTCAGGCCTGGCTGCTTTAGAGTGACCAGGCATGTGGCACATTTTGGATGCCTCACACCCATTCTGTGACTCTGCTACACAAAGCTAAAACATGCTATTTGTGTTATGGATGGAGAGTCCCACAGCACTAAAGTCCCAAAGTGCGCTTCCAAAAACGCCCACTAGAGGGGAAAATCCTGTCGAAAATCCCCATGAGATGCAGAAAGAACAATGTCTTTATCTTTATAAAATAAAAGCTTGTTGTCACAATAAAAACTCTGCAAGTACACGAAGCTCAGGGGAAGGCAAAAAGGAGTTGCCAGCAAGGACAATCCAAGACAAAGAGGTCCCAAGACTCAACCCAAGGGACAACAAAGCAAAATGGACAAAAATCCAATGCAAAAATTACAACAAGTAACATTTACTGACTCTCTAGCACATTCAGGGTGAACTGCCAGGAACTGTGGGAGACCCTCTGGTCTTATAGGGTGACAGTGACTGGCAGATGGTCCTACCTCTTGGAGAACACATTGAACATAACACAGGCAATCAGCAGAAAATAAATGGCTCAACACGAAACAAAAACGACATAACACATGGATGTGAACCCCAGCTAGAGGAGGAACCCAGTGCTGGAATATTACAATTTGATTACAATGCCAGCCTCGCCAATCTCCTGATCCTTCAGCACCTACTCCTGTCTGCTTCTGACTAGGCCTCAGCACTTGGCCATCTACCTTCACAGCTGGTTGTGCCATCAGGTGGGCTCACCTCTGTTATGTTTCAGCTAGGCTCTGCCCTCATCTGCTTGATGTCTAATTTGTTTCAAGTTTGATTCCTTTATTTATGTGACATCTGTTAGTCATTTAGTTTCTGTGTGTCTGCTGTGATAAAATAAGAATACAGAGACACAGGTTAAGGGTTGGGGAGCCTCCCCGTATACTGGCTGTAGCGTCCAGTTGAAACTTAGGGTAAAAAAATAATCAAACATTCGAAAAAATAAAGTTCGTTCCTGACTCTTTTATACAGACAGTTAAGGAAGTGCAATTTACAAGGGAGGAAATGTGGAGAATAGTGGAGCTGACGTTGATCGTAGTGGCCGGAGAAACGGAAGTGCAGAACCGAGGTCATCAGGGGGGAATCCAGAAGTGTGGGGACTCCAAGGAGCCGGATGAGGATGAGTGACGGGATGTGATGAGTGGTAGGACTGCTTCATTCGGTTGTTCTTCTGCAGAATGAAGGAGAGAAAAGTATTAGTGCCTCGTTCCAATCCGCCGTCCTTTGTTCTTTCACACGCCATCGAGCCTTTTGACTGTCCCCTAAGCACGTGTCTGTGACACTGTGTATCTTATCCTGTGTTCGATGTGTTTTGTGGATGGTTCCCTAAGAGGTGTGGCCACCTGCCCATCACTGCCAAGGGATTTCCCTCAGCCCTACAAAGACGGGGGGCATCCCCTAGTCCATGGCAGGTTCATTGTACGCACTTCAGGGGCCTCATGTATAACGGCATGCGTAGAATTCACACTTAAACACAGCTTACGGACAAAAGCGGAAATGTGCTTACGCACAAAAAAATCCAGATGCATAAATCTGTGCGAACGCCAACTTCCATGTTCTTCCGCTACATAAATCCCGGTCAGCGTGAAAAGTAACGCAAGCGTACGCGCCTGCTGTCCCGCCCTGTCTCCTCCCAGAATTACGCCTCTTTGAATATGCTAATCAATATAAATAGCCCTTAAGCTCAGCGTTCTGTGAAAGACAAAGACAAAAGCATGGGGGGAAATAGAAGAATTTCAGTGAATAGCAAGTGGAGGCAAAGAAAAAACGTACTATTTGTTGGTTTAAACAGTGGGATAAATAACAAAAGGCAGTCGATCGAGTGACAAAGAGTGTCGGAGAAACTCGAAAGCTCAAGTTCACAAAGTCGCACAGTGCCCAAAATAAAAATGAAGTCGCATATCAAAGTCATTGTGAAAAGGCGAGTCGTAGCCCACCGTTTGAGTGTCATTTACAGAGAAAAAAAAGGCACACAGTGGGGAAAAATCACAAAATGTCAATTTTAATCTCATAATTTCCACTTTAATCACGTAGTTTATTTTATCATTAAAGTAGAACATCATAAACTTCATCTTAAAATTGTTTAATTTACTAGTTTCTCAAATTGCATCATAACTAAAGTAGCACGTTAAATGCTTTGTATTGTGTGTGATCTTCTATGTGCTCTTTGTGTGTGAATCACTACTTGCTTCTTAAACAGGCTTTCTCTTCCTCCGACAGGACACAGAATCCATTACGTTTGTGATATTACAGCTCTCTGAATAATTTAAATACTGAGATGTATACGTGATATTGTTTTCATGATGATAGGAGTAAAGCATGTTATTAGACATGGGCTCACGGTGGCACAGTATTAGCGATGAGCTGCCGCCCTGTCCAGAAATTGATCCTGCCTCCTGCAAGATGCTTACTGCACTGTGCGCGACCTTTGATGATATAATTTATTGCAGCAGTCCTGTCTCTTTCAAACTTAATAATCTCCAATTCCTGTCCTTCCTTTTCTTTCTCCAAATACCCAATCGCCACACAATCAGCTCTGTAATAGACGTTAACCCATCTGTAAGCTGAGAATGCTGATTCTTCAGAACTTTTAAGGAACATTGAAATATCTTCGTAGTACGTGTTTAATTATTCTATCAGTCTATCCTTCCAGTGTTGCGCCAGCACCGGCAAGCATACAGCGTGAGGCAGGAACAATACGTGAACGGAGCGCCAGATCCTTGCTAGCGCAGTGACACAGTGTCCTCACATGTTTATTTATTAACAATATAGATTATTTAAATGAAGTTAAAGTTTTATCTGTATAATGTAATAAACATATTTTGCTGCATTTCATCTTAAAAATGATATCGTCATCATATGTAAATACGCGCTTTATAAAGTGGCTCAGGTTGTGTAATATTATAACTGTATCACAAGTTTACAGTGAGGTGATTGTACTAATAAGTCCTAACAAGTCTACAAGGAGCACCTGATGGACTGATGGAGTGCGTTTAGAGCTCTTGGGATGAAACTGTTTGTGAACCACGAGGTCCGTACAGGAAAGGCTCTGAAGTGTTTCTCGTATGAGAGCAGTTCAAATAGACTGTGCTCATGGCTGAGGCAGCGTGTGCTTGATGCTGTATCCCGATAATTCTCTTTCCGATCAGCTGCTGTAGATCTGTGATTCCCACTCAGATACAGTGATATAAATACTCCGAGTGGTGCAGTGAGAGGAACATGGAAAAAGATGATCCGCTGTGGCAACGGGAGCAGCTGAAAGAAGAAGAAGAAGGTGCAGTGAGAGTAACAACGCTAAAGCAGCTATGGTATTTGGAATAGTTTGGTCATTCTGTGGACCATTATATTGTTACAGTTTAATTACAATCAGATGCATTCAACTACTAAACAGTATGCGGTTAATTTCAGTGTGTTTATAAATCTGCATCAGGGATGTGGATCTAAAAAAGAAAGGGTAACCACACAGGAACAGTAGCACTCCTTTGACGCTGGGTGCCACCAGTTTGCAAAACTGAGTGCAGAACTTGCATATGCCAGGGCATGAGGTACCGTGGAAATGTGTGTGGCTTTACGCCAAGTTTAGGTTTTATACATCGTGATTTAAACGTGGAAACATTCGTATATAAGATTTTTGTGCATACGCACCATTTATACATGAGGCCCCTGGTGTGGTGAGTTCCACTGTGACTTTGATTATTTGTGAATTGCTGGATTTTTGACCTCTGTGGTCTGTTTGTCGAACATTCTTTGGATTTGTGGTTTTGGAACTGCCGTTTTTAAAAGAGTTGCCCCCTGTGCTCCTTGTCTCTGTTTTTTTTCACTTTTTGTCTGCGTTTTCAAGCGGCACAAACGAAGACTTTTGAAAACGCTCTGTAGGCCGTTCCGAAAGCCCCGACGAACAGGCTGGTGAAGATTTCTGAAAACACAGACTCATCACTCTCTGGCTGGGTCGTGCTTCTTCTCTGATTGGGTTCTGCTCATTACAACATTTCATTTCCTGACTGATCACAAAAGAGAAACATAATCTAACACTGCGGGCATAGATTTGTTTTCCGTGTAGCATGTTGTGTTGCTTACCTGTACGTTTCTAAATGGCATTTTTGTGAGATTCTTAGGAATCACACAATCGAGTTGCCAATCATATGTGTCGTGATCTTCGGAAGATCTGCAGGTTCACACAAGAGGAATTATTGGGGCACCAAAACTAAAACGATTGAAAACTCATTTGACATACGCTGTGCAGTTTTAGCAGACCTTTAAGCCCGACTGGTTGTCTGAGTCAGTCCAAAGTTTCAGCTTCTTTGCCTGTTATATGAGAGGGGCTGCGATGCCCGATCGCCTTTGGGTCACACGACCAGAAGAAGAAATTTCAGTCTGTTTTTTGTCACTCATCAAATTTCCCAAACATTCCTTGTGCAGCGACAGACCACTCACGTTATGTCATGTCAATCGGACCAAATGTGTCGCAGTTTGTGCACATTGTCGCATGTGCGTGTCTGTGGATCATCCTCCGGCCTTTTCTGGGGTATGGACTTCCACCCCGGCTTGAAAGGGGGCACTGATGCTAACCTTATCTTCTGTTTCTCCCCCAACAGTGCCAAGAAGATGCCCAGTGAGGACAACTTACTCCGCCCCTTCCAGATTCCCCACTGCATATCCTGGAAGGAGGCATCACTCGTTCCGAGAACGCACCGCAGGCCAGAGCTCCTTCCCACCGTGACTTTACGAGGCTTGAAATCCGAGAGAAACCTCCCTTGACAGGACGCTACTTGTTTTCTGTCGGACTCCCGCTTCTTAAATGGGGACAACTGGATTGGTGCCCCAATAATTTGATTCCATCTTTACCTGAAGAAGGGACCTCAAAAGCTTGTTAGTTAGCCAATAAAAGGGTCATTTTGCTTGACTTCTCACTACATTGACGTTTCTGTTATTTTTGAATTACGATTTTCCGAGTTTTTATGCAATTTCTCTCTATGACATTATGGACTAGAGGAAGGCAATATAAGCAAAATCAAATCTCATGTGTCTCACACACACGTCCTCGTCAACTTGCAATTCCACCCCAAGTCAGGAGTTGGCGCTGCCTTCCAACACCTCTGCTCTCCTTATCTCTGCTAATCCAGAGAATCGGGGAACTGATGGTGTAATGACGTCACTTCCGCCTGAATCTGCCCTTTCCTCCTCACCGACCTCATAACCAGCACCAGCACCATCTTTCCCCAGTCTTGTTGGAGACCCCAATTTGTACAGACGTCATCTTGCAAAAAGCTTTTCTCTTCCAAGCTTCCGAATATACGGGGATGACCATTCGGTGCCCCGGCCCTTTACCTTTTCTTATTAAAAATGTGGATGGCTTCCGGTATGTATCATGGAATTGGCCTAAAAGTCTAACAAGGTCTAAAATGAAGTCCTTCTGACTTTATATCAAAATGATTACTGGAGTCTTTTTCAAACATAACATCAAATCAAATTTATGTTTGATCATATATGAACAGTCATATAAACTGCAATTAAACAAATGAAACTGAGAGCAGATTTTACAAATAATAGATTCTGTTAAAGAATGAAACCTGTCTGGTGGCAGTGCAAAAATCTCTGAAGTAAAAAAGTCCACACCATGGATCACAAAGTATGCACACAGCCGCAAAGTGTGCCACGTGTCTGAGAGAAGCAAAGCTGTCAGCACAAGACGTACGCAGCCCGCAGCATTCTGAACTTTGGGAATAAAAAATAAAACAAATAAACAGATGAGATGGCACATTGTGGACATAGCGAGCTGCGTGTAAAGAGCGTGGCACACGTCAAATTGATGCAAGCTGGTGGCCCTGAGGCTAAGGATCTGCACCTGGTGCTTGGGAATGGGTGGTGCCCCCTAAGGATCTCTGCCAGGTTGCCAGTTCAAATCCATGTTACTGCCTAAAGAGATCCTACTCTGCTGGGTCCTTGAACAAGGCCTCTTAACCTGCACTTGCTCCGGGGGCGCTATACAATGGCTGACCCTGTGCTCTGACCCCCAGGGGTATGAGAAAATTAGCAAAATCCTAATAGAAGAAATAAAGAACAACAAAAAAGTGTGTGAACTGCACACCCGAAAATGAATGGATGCCAAAGCAAGAATAGACAGCCGGCACTCTTTGCTTGTGTACACATCCGCCGTAAAATGAAAGTTTGTGTGATTCAATACGTGCACCCGCTGTATTCAAATCATTTTTTTTTTATTCAAAAAGGCTCCTCATTTGTGGCCAAGTTCCACAATTCATCAGTCCTTCCATGTTTACCAAGAATGGCCCAGTGTTCATTCTCGTGTTTGCGTACATCGTCGCTTCTGCCGTGTCTGTGGTGGCGCTGTGAGTGAGTGAGCCGCCTCTGCACTCGTCATTCCATCCACAGTGTGCCACCTCGCTGTTGGATATTTTGTCTTTCTTAATATTTTCCAACTTCCCCTGGTCCTTTAGCCATGAATTTGCAGCTCATTTTGGGGGTTTTCAGTTGAGCCGGACTCAATCATCTTTTTATTTTTCACTTCACTTATGGCTGAGTACCACGTTCCATTGGTCCCTCCATTTTCGTGAAGAAATCCCATTCTGCTTTCTTTGTTCTCTTTTTCTATCTCCATAGTTGTGCTGTGTCAGAAGGTAACCCCCCCCCCCCCCCCATCATGACGCCGCCACATGTGTGTTACTATTTCCGGTTCTCCAGACCTGAAAAGCATTATATTTAGGGGATTTTTGTACCATTAGCTTGTGCAGGAAATGGCACCCTTGTGATAATGTTAGGATGCTATTCGTCGATTTTCGTTCAGCGTTTAACACTGACAAGCTGGTACAAAAGCTTCATAACCTGTCCACATCGTTGTGTCTCTGGTTCGGGGTCTTTCTCACCAACAGGCCTCAGGTGGCTAGAATTGGAGATCGTACATCAGCCACACAGGCACGCCACAGGGTTGTGTGCTCAGCCCAGCACTCTTCACGTTATTTACGCACGATTGCTCTGCCATCTATGCCACAAATATGGTTGTGAAGTTTGCGGATGATATGACTGTGGTGGGTCTCATATCAGACAATGATGAGACTCACTACAGAGAGGAGATGTGTATGCATAATGACAATAAAGAATTCTACATAAACAGTAAACCAATAGCAAAAATGATCAGAAGAACCTGAAGTTGTGTGGTCCACGTCAACTGTCCCCCTAATGGGATACAAGGGGGTCAGAGTTTGCACAAAACCTTGAAAAATATTGGCACATGAAGTGTCGTTTTATTTTATTTTGAGGTTACTGATCACAAATTGCCTCGCAGTTAGGAGACCCGTCTGGGTTCGCTTCCCGGGTCCTCCCTGCATGGAGTTTGCATGTTCTCCTCGTGTCTGCGTGGGTTTCTTCCCACAGTCCAAAGACATGCAGGTTAGGTGCATTGGCGATTCTAAATTGTCCCTAGTGTGTGTGTGTGTGTGTGTGTGCTGGCGCCCTGCCCGGGGTTTGTTTCCTGCCTTGTGCCCTGTGTTGGCTGGGATTGGCTCCAGCAGACCCCTGTGACCCTGTAGTTAGGATATAGCAGGTTGGATAATGGATGGATGGATAATCACAAATATGATCATACTAGCAAGTCGTGCTGGCGAAAATCTCGCAAGAATGAATGCATTAATGAAATGATGATGAGGGAGAGAAGAACATCAGACGTTACAGTAAGAAAGTTTTAATAAGTAGTGACTTATTAGTGAGAGGACTCAATACTACAACAGTCACATGATTAGTATGGGGCGTTATTACAATGCAAAGTGTAACATGAACAGGTTAACAGAGCATATTGGATAAGAAGGGAGATGCAGGGCACATGTAAGTGAGTATGTGTGAAGTGTGGCCATCAGCTAAAGGAGTATACTGACATCGTTAATAATGTGTTGCATGAACGTTATTGTCAGTGAAAATATTCCCCCTGTGTTTAACCCACAGGTACCTGTACGTTTCGATGTAACTCTGGAAAATGTGGCCACGGGTAACAACAGGGCCTGGCAAATAAACTCCGATGTTATTAAATGTTTGTCATTGTGACTCAGTGATAGTCATACAATATGCCAAACGAACGGGGAATTGCCTACGCCGTAATATGAAGGGAATATCTTGTTTGGAGTTGTCAGTGTTATGGAATCCCTACAGTTGTTCTGTCGTAATGTTTCTTGTCGTCTGGCAGTTTGCCGCTGCTCTTAACAAAGGTGGTGTGTGTAATTCGCTTTTTGTTCACTATCCAGGTGCAGGACTTGCTGCCACTGATCTTCGGATAATGTCGCTCTGTGGTTTGTCGTATGTTGTTTTTGTTGTTCTGAGGTGTCTCGCCTGTGCTGGTTGGTCGATGTTTCTGCTTCTGTGTGTTGGTGTGAGTACGTAGACCGGTGAGACCGATTCTGTTGGTCGCTGCTACGCTCTATGCTCCTTTTCATTTTATCCGAGCACATCACACCAGTTCTGATGTCATAATATTGATTACCTGAGCCATTTATTCCATTCATCCATTATCCAAACCGCTATATTCTAACTACAGGGTCACGGGAGTCTGCTGGAGCCAATCCCAGCCAACATAGAGTACAAGGCAGGAAACAAACCCCGGGCAGGGCGCCAGCACACCACAGAAAATACTGCTTATGGTTTACAAACCCTTAAATAATCTCACTCCACTCCTTACACTCCAAATCGTAACCTCAGATCTTCAAATGAGGGTCTGCTTAGAATTCAAGAGCTAAACTTAAAAGAAGTGGTGAGACGGGCAGGCGGCCTTCTGCTGTTATGCACCTCAACTCTGGAATACGAGTTTACTGATAAAAATTCGCCAGGCTGATATGGTGGAGCACATTAATAAACTGCTAAAACCCCATTATTGTAACATGGCTTTCTCAGAGCTTCATGTTAGTGTAACCCTGATGTTCTGTATATGCATTGAATTATCGTTTTTATCGTATCTCCACAATCCATACTAACCCCTACTTTCTCTGCTGATCTTTTTCCAGTTTTCTGTGCTGGTGATCTGCACCACCACCACCACCCGATCAAATTACCATGCAGTCCTTACATTGATGGATTGAAGGCCAGAGGTCCACATGACCATCATCATCAAGTTCTTCCACGTGAAGCCTGAAAACCATGAGGACTGATTGAGATCAGGTATGTGAGGGGGGCTGGGTGGTCTCGTGGCCTTGGAACCCCTGCAGATTTTGGTTTTTTTTGTTTGTTTTTTTTTATCTCCAGCCCGCTGGAATTTTTTTTTTCTTTCTTTCCTCCCTGGCCATTGGACTTTACTTCTATTCTTTGTTAGTTAGCATTGCCTACTTTTATTTTAATATTTTGTCTTTTTTCTCTTTCTTCATCCTGTAAAGCACTTTGAGATACAACATTTGTATGAAAATATGCTCTATGAACAGATATTGTTGTTATTGTTGTTATCAGGAGGCTTACGTTGAAGTGAAGGAAAGAGGAGATGTGAAATGGTAGTGTCGTGCAGTTTCGGTCAGTGTGCACCAAATAAACAGCCAAATAGCTCAGTCGATAATCGGTCACATTGAAGAAATGAAGACTTGAAGATAAGCCGAAGACTAAAACTCTGCCAGGAACACAAACTCCTCGCTATTGTTGTGGAGGGATGTAGTAGTCATGGCAACCATTGTTTATATTGAGCACCGACTGACACAAACCAAATAATATAAGAATTGTTGATATCTGATGTTTTACCGGTGGTCCTAACCAACTAAGAGCCCCTCCCAGAAAGATCAAAATGACAAATTGCCCACATAGGCCTGTGAGGCATCGTGTGAGACGACTTCACGGTCAGTGATATGAATTTGAGATTAGCTTCGATTTTTGATCTTTTACTAACTAACCCTCTATGGACCACTGGGAGATGGTGACAAATGACAACTCTCTATTACAATTGAGAGTATATTTATTTTAAACATTTAAATGAATATTTCAAATGTCTGATTCAACCCTTCTTGTTTATGATGTACGTATGAAGTAAATCATCATATTTCTTGTGAATATCCCAGATTAGGGTGGCTTACTATGTTTTAATACTTTTCAAATATTTTTGTACTTTATTTATTAATAGGGGGCTTCGCCTCCTGCTTGCTTCACTTGCCAACCCCCCCTGCCTGCGGTACATGCCAGCAACTTCGTGTCTCTGCTGCTCGCAAACAACAAAACTTTTAATTCTCACGGGGGAGAAACCCTACTTTTCCCTGATGGCAACACGAATTAGACGATCTACAAGTCTCTGACTTAAAGTTTAAATCCGAACAATATATTCAGTCTCTTTTCGCTGTTCCGTTATTTCACCGAGTAATAATTTCCATTTGTTTTGCGCCAATGTGATCTTTACTATTATTTTTTTGAGACTTTCAAATTTTTGTACTTCCATTACTTCTATTCGGCTCTGCATGTGTATCGCGCCAATATTTTTGCATTCTTCACGATGTTCTACTTTTTCATCTACTCTTTGTCTTTTATTTCCGGGCCCGGGCCCCGTGGTTAAATCTCTTGGCACAAAGTCTCGTCTCGCGGGACATGAAAGTGTCTCTCTGAGAAAGATCACATCTCATCACAGGATAAAAAGTCTCGTCTCCCAAGAATTTTTTTTATTATAATAGAGAGATTTATTTATTTTAGTTTATGACAAATGACAAATCTCTATTACGATAATTGAGAATATATTTATTTTAAACATTTAAATTGAAGCTCTCATTTTAATATTTCAAATGTCTGATTCAGCTCTTCTTCTTTATTATGTACTTATGAAGTAAATCATTATATTTCTTGTGAATATCCTGGATTAGCATGGCTTACTACATTTTAATACTTTTTAAATATTTTTGTACTTTATTTTATTTTATGACAAATGACAAATCTCTATTATAATTCAGAGTATATTTATTTTAAACATTTAAATTAATATTTCAAATGTCTGATTCAGCTCTTGTTGTTTATTATGTATTTATGAAGTAAATCATTATATTTCTTGTGAATATCCCAGATTAGGGTGGCTTACTATGTTTAATACGTTTTAAATATTTTTGTACTTTATTTAATTTATTTACTTATTGTATTTTGAAACCCCTTAATGGCTTAATCCTGATTTTGTTTTTTTTATTCCCCAATTTCATTTATAAATCCCACCATAAGATCCATCCCTGTATCACAATACGGCCATTCAAAGGCTGCCTTGTATTTTTTTTTCTTTTTTGTAAGTTTTTGTAAAAATAGAAAAAAAAAAACAACCAAAAGTACGATCTGCTCGCAACACTTCGTTCTCTTCGGTGCGCCTTCAGTTAATTACTTTGTGCCGAGGCCAGCCAAAAAGGGAGATGGAGACAGCTCTTTTGTGGCGACGAGGAGTGGGAGTTAACTAATGTCCCTTTTGTTCCTAAATGCATCACAAGATGAATCTCAGCATGTTTCTAATGACTACAGTATTAGTTTGCTACTCGGTTTCAGCCCACACTGTTGTTCTTGTTTGCACTTAGTGAAGCAGATGTTCCACATGTGACTGAAACAAACAGACTCAGGAGCAAAAAACGTGCTACCATGGGGGAAATCTGAGACGGTTTCAGTTGAAATTGTACTCCATAGGCAGGGAGGAGATGTGAGATTAGATTAGGGTTACGCTGCTTAGAGAAAGTCTTCACCCCCTTTGGAAGTTTCCATTCTTTCTGGTTAAACAACATTCAATCAGAGTGGATTAAAGTTGCCTTTTTGACGTTGATCAACAGAAAATATTTACGTGATCAGTCATTGTGTGTTTTATATTGGTGTCTTTGTTTGCAGAGCTCCGGTTTCACTCTGGCACTTAATAGTCTTGTCCTGTTGATTTGTTCTGTCAGAAAAGCCAAATGAAATCCGCCGAGCCTGAATGTCGTATAACAAGAAAATGTGAGAACTTCCGAAGGGGTGAAGACGTTTGATGGGCACTGCATTGTATCCTTGTCAGAGCGCTTAAGCCATGGCAGGGCATTTTCTGCTGCTGTCCGCTGTCAAGCCCAAATTAGACTTAGTAGTTCTTACCATTCTGTGTTATAATATTTATTTACTAGAATAGCGAAATGGCTGCTTATTAAAACAAGCTTGAAGGTTCAATGGTATTTATGAACCTCTGTTCAGCGGATATGCCTTACAGCATACGACACGCACTTCAGAAAAGGCCATCTGCCTGATGGTAAGCACATTCAGCCCCACCATCTAGGAAAAGTTGAGTTGCTGCTGGGAGAGGTGTTGTTGAGACCAGCAGGGGGAGCGTACCCTGTGGTCTGAATGTGAATCCCAATGCAGCAATGGGGACACTGGGCTGCAAAAATGGCACCGTCCTTCAGATGAGACGTAAAATTAAGGTCCTGACTCTCTGTGGCCATTAAAAATCGCTGAGCAATCTTTATGAAGAGCAATGTCCAGGCCTCGTCATTCTAGTCCTCTTACCATCCCCTGTCTCTAATTGGCTAACGGTCTCTCACCCCTTCACCACCTAACAGCTACTGTGTGGTGGGCATACTGGCACAAAAATGGCTGCCAATTTTCTCTATCCGTCCTCTGCAGACTATCTCCAGGAAATACCACTAGGTGCTGGCGCTATCGATGATATCACTTCCTGTCCAAAAGACATCGCTCCCATATGCCGGTGCTATGGATGACGTCACTTCCTGTCGCAATGACATCACTTCCTGTCACAGACTCTAAAGCCGCCATCTTATCAAACCAAAATCAGTTCTGTTTTGGACTTCAACCTGAACACAACTCGCCCAAATGAACCTTTTGCAGCTGGGGCACAATATATGGGTGGCTGCCCCAAACCTTTTTTGATGTACAGTCTGTAAGCACGATAATTTGAGTTTGCTTTCACTTCGGTCAACCGAATTTTGCATACAAATATTGGGTACAAAACGTCGATTTCTATTAACTGTTGGGCTATTTCCGCTAACCAGAAATGGTGCTTTACCTTTTTATTCATGCAGCTGCCAAGTCTGTTTCATTCAATTTTACTTTTATAATAATTGCTCAATATATTATTCATTTGATTTGATTTCTTGTTGATGGTTCTTTTTTGTACATAATACTTCAATATAATCCTTGTCTTGCGGTTTACTTCTCAAATATCCATCCCCATATCTGAGTCGACGTGAACGTCCAGGGGAGAGCACTCTGGATTTTTTTTATTAAGCACACTTCCAGTTTTGAGCCCACTTTGAGGCATTTTGTAATTATGCATTTCTTGTCGGTTTTTTCAACAGAACAAATATAATATGAAACAACATAAATACGAATACATCCTGAACTCAAGAAAACTTGAGACAAATAAAATAAGTGAGAAAATGTCTGCATGGCGTATCATTCAGGTGCATTTGAGGGCCGGCGGGCACTGTGGCCCTGAATGGACTGAGCTCAGCAGGTCGATTCCAGAACCTTCTCTGTCCACTTCAGGTTCAATGGTGTGGCTCAGAGGGTACCCCAGCAGGAATGGACAAAAAGCTGCAAACCGGCCGGGACAGGCTAGTCCATCACAGGGACCTCACACACACACACACACACATTCACACACTGTGATGATTTGCAACTGCCAGTTAACATCATCAATAAAATAAGCCTTTGAAACCAATTCCTTCTTTGCCTAAAGACGCCTGGCTGTTGTCATTTTCATGAATGGGACTTGCAGAGCTACATAAAATGTTGGGACATCCATTGAGCAACGTAGGCAATCACGTGAGGGGGCTCCATTTATGAAAATTAAACTTTGAATACTGAGGGGTAAAGGTTGTCGGGCTCTGATGATGCCAAGTGGGCACCGTTTATGAAAGTAATTGTGCACACACTCTGTACGCCAAGGGGATCAGTTTTGAGGTTTCTCAGTGAAAACTGAACTCTCTCAACAGATTTCCTTAAAAAGTAAGTTTGCCGCATTTCAGCAATCCCCCCGAGTGGAGTTTGCATGTTCTCCCCGTGTCTGCGTGGGTTTCCTCCCACAGTCCAAAGACATGCAGGTTAGGTGGGTTGGTGATACTCAACTGGCCCAAGTGTGTGACTTGTGTATGTTTTCAGGTCTGGAGCCCTGTCCAGAGTTTGTTCCTGGCTGGCACCCTGTGCTAGCAGTGGTAATGGTAACAATAAGTTACATTTATAGAGCGCCTTTCACAATCCTCACAACGTCAGCTCCCTCACCCCCCCACCCCACCCCACAACTTCATTTAGGACTCGGCAGGTTAGAAAATGGCTGACTGACATTTCAACAAAGTTCATTCATGGTGGGAGGTCAAGATGTTTCCAGTGTACAGACAGATGGACAGACACGGCTACCACAATAGGTGCTTCGCGCCGTGATTACTAAATGACATTGAAACTATCTAGCAACCCATTCTCTGATGTTTCAGTGAACTGATTTTGTTTTTTTTTTTTCAAAACATAAACACCAAATTTGGTTTTAATACTTACAACGTACTCCAAACAAAGTCTAAACAGTAAAGAATCGACCGCTTTGTAATGCTGCTTTTCTTTCTCGCCAAGCTTAATAAACATTTAAGTGCCGAAGAGACCAACTTTTTGAGTGTTTCATGGGGTCATTTTGTTCCATTCGTCTTGCAAACAAGTCGTACGTCGTGCAACTTTCTGGGGTCTTCCTTGTCCGATTTTGTCACACCTTCTCAACTGAGGACAGGTCAGGACTGCAGGCAGGCCATTGGAGGATGCGCGCCCTCTTCCTATGCACCCATGCGTCTTTGTGGGGTTTTGCATTGTATCGCTGAAATGTCACAGGCGTCCAGGGAAGAGATGAGATGTTGTCTTGATTTGTTGCTCTAATATCTGTATCTATTTTTGAACATTAATGGGGCCTCCACAGAACTTTAGAACAATCTGGAAAAATGTCATCCAAGGACTTACCTCCTGACTTACCCCCGTAGTCCAAACTTGCAGTCGTTCCTTCAGCTAGAATATTAGCACAATCTGGACAAGAACAGGCTATTCAGCCCAACAAAGCTCGCCAGTTCTATTAACTTATTTCTTCCAAAATAACATCAAGTCGAGTTTTGAAAGTCTTCCTGTCTACCAAACTACTTGGTCGCTTATTCCAAGTGCCTATCGTTCTTTGTGTAAAGAAAAACTTCCTAATGTTTGTGTGAAATTTCCCCTTCACAAGTTTCCAACTGTGTCCTCGTGTTCTTGATGAACTCATTTTAAAGTCACCGTCTTGATCCATTGGACTAACTCCCTTCATCATTTTAAACACTTCAGTCAGGTCTCCTCTTCATCTCTGTAAAGGCTCAGCTCTTTCAATCTTCACTCATCACTCATCCCCTGTAGCCCTGAATCAACCCAGTCGCTCTGCTATGGACCTTCTCTAGTGCTGTTATGTCTTTATGGAGACCCAAACTACACCCAGGACTCCAGATGAGGCCTCACCAGTGTGTTATAAAGACTTGAGCAGAACCTCCTGTGACTTGTGCTCCACACGTCAAGGCGCTATATAACCTGACATTCTGTTAGCCTTCTTAATGGCTTGTCTGGAAGTCGGTAGCTTAGAGTCCATTGTGACTCCTAAATCCTTCTCATAAGGTGGACTCTCGATTTTCCGACCGCCCAGTGTGTATTCAAACCCGACATTGTTACTTCCTATGTGTAATTCTTTATGTTTACTGACATTAAATTTTATCTGCCACAAATTACCCTTACCCGAGTTACCCTTGACCAGGCCACTGACACATCCCCACCTCATCACAGACAATTTTTTAATTTGTAGCTCCAAACAGTCTAGATGGTCCTTTTCTTTGTTGGTCAAGAAGACTCGATGTGCATTTCTTCCAAAGAAGACCTGAAATATCGATTTGTCCAACCCCACTTCATATTTCCACTGTGTCCATCCCAGAGATGTGCGCCGGTGCTCCTGGATCATTTATCACCCGCCATTTTGTGGATGTAACTCTATATTGGGTTAGTTGATGAAGGTTTGCCAAAGTCCTCCCGAACCCACGTGGTTCATCCCATTTTGATGAATGACGGTTCTTGATGCAGTGCCGTCAGCAGGATCAGAGATCGAGGGCAGTCAGTTGCCATTTATGTATGAATATTTCTCCAGATTTCTTGAATCCTTTAATTATACACTGCTCAAAGAAATTAAGAAGACATTTAAATTACACATCAGATCTCGATGAAGGAAATATTCAAGTGGAAAATCTTTACTAATTCGTTGAAAACAAAATGATGTAGCAACGGTCAATGGAAACCAAAATCACAGACCCGTGGAAGGCTCACTGAACATCACACCGAACATCAAAGTCAAGAAATGAAATCTCAGGCTGATCCAACTGGTGTGAATTCCATCACAGGAACTCTAAATGTGACTGAGTAGTGTGATTGTGTGGCCCCCACATGCCTGTATGGACCTGGGTATGCCAGGTATGGTGTCCTGAGGGATCTCACCCCAGACCTTCATCAGGGCATGAGTGAGCTCCTGGACAGTCTGTGGCGCTATTGGTGGTGTTGGATGGGTGGTGCAGGAGTCTTGACAGGGTGGCAGGACTGACATTTCATGACAGGATGAGAAGCTCTGCGATTCAGGAGAACCTCAGAGTGGAGTTGCTGCTGCCCTGGATTGAGAGGTGCCAGTTGAAGTGGTCTGGATGCCTTCTGGAAGGCTCCCCCTTGAGCCACTCTGGGCACGTCACACTGGGTGGAAGACCCTGGACACGCTGAAGTGGCTTAAGAAACCCTGGGAATTCCATACCGCAAACGCATTGAAAATGAACCTCAAGGAACTGTGCCTTAATAGAGCTGAGGGAAGTGTCCTGAAGTGATAGTGATGGGCAGGTGGCCCCGCCTCCTGGGGAACCACCCACAAAACTCAAGAAACAATGCAAAAAACAATTAACAAAAGTAACATCAACATAAATAAAGAACTCGAAAAGGAACACAAAAGACTTGAACCCCAGTCAGGGGAGGAGCCCTCGCTGAAATCCAGCACTAAGTTTGTTTGTGAGTCTGTTGCTAGGAGGCGTCTCCAGGGTGATGAGGGCGTGGCTTTCACATCATCTTGTCTGCAGCACCTTACGTTTCTGTCATGTACATTCATTCCTTTTGGTCTCGTTTCCGCCCACCACATTGTATTCTGTTGTCTAGGTGCCTCTAATGAGGGTAATCCTCTTTGGGGCTCCTGGGAAATGGAGTTCTTCCTGTGGTAGCACTGCTACTAACTCATTAAAGAAGTCAAACAGTTCACAGACCTGGCCAGCAGAGTCACCACAAATTGGTCAAAAAGAAGTGAATGGAAAACTCGGCAAAGACAATCAGGAATTTGTTTCATTGCGACTTTCAGTTCTGTGCATGAACGAGTTCAAAAAAGCGTGTTCACTGAACAAGCTCATTTTTCTAAGAATGGTGAACTTAATGTAATGTATTTGCAAGTGAAGAACTTGACCGTGAGTGAGTTCAGTTTTATGTGACATTCTGGATCTGCTTTAGGTCCAAATTAAACATTTTGCCTTACCCTTGTGGTCCAAATCTGGAAAGGGAAGGGTGATCACCTGGATTGTGGTGACTACAGGGGGATAGCACTGCTCTCGGTGCCGGGTAAGGTCCTTGCTAGGGTTGTCCTCAATAGGATCCGTGATCACTTGCTCACCTACCAGGACCGGAGCAGTCTGGTTTTATGCCTAAGAAGTCTACCATCTGCTGCATTCTGGCACTGAGGGTTCTCATGGAGCACAAACACGAATATCCGCAGAGTTTCTTTGCATCCTTTGTTGATTTTCATAAAGCGTTTGACTCAGTTGATTGAGATGCCCTGTGGGACATCCTGAGGGTTTGCGGGATCCCCTTGAGGTTGCTGGATATCGTGGCCGGCCTGTATACTGGTACTGTGAGTGCTGTGCAGAGTGGAGGCAGGACTTCTGCGTTTTTCCCAGTTGACTCTGGGGTTCGTCAGCGGTGTGTTCTGCTCCTACTCTGTTCAGTGCTTGTATGGACTGGGTGTTGGGCAGGGTCGTGGGGTCCAGCGGCTGTGGGATATCTGTTGGTGAAGAGAGATTCTCGGATCTTGACTTTACTGACGATGCTGTGATCTTCGCAGAGTCAATGGAGGCTCTGATTGGGGGTCTCGAGAGACTGAGCAAGGGGTCTGAGTCTAAGCACAAACTGGCTTAGTCTGGGCTTGCAAGAGTCCTGATAAAAACCAAGATGGAGGCATTTAATGACATCCTGGACACGGCCATCAGCAGTGTGTCTGTCTGCAGAGAGAGTGTCGACCTCGTCGAGAGGTTTACTTACCTTGGCAGTGACATTCATGTCTTTGGTGACTCTTCCTGTGAAGTCAGTAGACAGATTGGGAGGGCATGGGGAGTCATGAGGTCTCTGTAAAGGGGTGTGTGGCGCTCCCGATATCTATGCAAAAGGACGAAGGTCCAAGCCTTTAGAGTCCTGGTGCTTCCTGTCTTGCTATATGGTTGTGAGACGTGGACGCTGTCCAGTGACCTGAGACGAAGACTGGACTCCTTTGGTACCGTGTCTCTCCGGAGAATCCTTGTGTACCGCTGGTTTGACTTTGTGTTGCTCATGGAGTGAAGGAGCGTCAGTTACGACACTTCGGCCATGTGGCGCGTTTCCCTGAGGGTGGAAGGATCCTCACTGTTGGGGACCCAATTGGCCGGACCAGGTCAAGGGGTCGCCCACGTAACACCTGGCTGCAGCAGATAGAGGGTCATTTCCGCAAGGTGGGCCCGGACCACATGCCTGCCTGGGGGGTGGCCAATCAGGATCTCGAGTTGTTTCGCCGAGTAGTGGGGGCGGCAACGTGCTGTACCAGTGCGTGCTCCCCAACTTGACTTGACTTACCCTGTCATGTAGGGCTGAAGCCGAATCCAAATACGGTATTCAGATAAGTGCAAATAGTGGATTTTTAGAAATATTTATTTCATACAAATCTTTCACCATTTATTTGTATTCGGAAAAAATAACATAAATGTGTCTGCCAGTTTGTGCTTAGGCTGCACCCCTGCGGACACGAGCACACAGTGAAGCTCCGCTTTCGCTTTTAGGAAAACGATGGACTTTACTTTATATTTTTTCCGTTATACTTGCAATATATGATGTGAATTTTGACCGGCAGTGTAATAGGTTAGTTCACCGACATGCTGGTTCCACTGTCACCATTGGTGTCACACGATTGGAAATAGAGCGGTAATTTATACGTATACTTATATCTATTTAATTTCTTTTTTTGACCGTGAGGATATTAGCATATATGGTTATATGTGTTTGCTGCTGGGTATAACTCAATAAAGTGTATTTAAATAAGAAAGTCTTCATAATTATTGTATTTTATTCAAGAGCACTGTAACAGCCTAATATACGGCATGCAAAACTGAAAAATGTAAACTTACGGGTTATTTATTTTCACTCCTTAAATATACAGAATGAACTGAACATTCAAAATTGAAGTGGTGAACTATGAACGTGAACGTATTCATTTTTATCTGTGTGAATTGAACTCTGAGTGAGTTCTTGTGAGGTGTGAACTTGCACAACACTGCCGACTTGTGTGGAAACACGAAAGCCTGCACTTTACATTTTTAAGTCAGATGTGGTCAGTGTCCTGTTATATGGCTCAGAAAGTTAAAAAATGACAAAGATCATCTGCCCAAAAACATTACATTTTCCAGACCAAATGTCCTAGACACATCACAGGAATATTCTGGCCAAATACCATGAAAAATGAAAACGCTGCAGTCAGGGCACCACCATTAAGGTGAATTAGGCATTCATCTAGGGTGCTGATCATAAGGGAGGGAAATCGCAGCCACACAGGTTGGCTACCAAACAGTCAGTTGGCGCAGTAATAAGTTGGCCTAGGGAGCAAAATCACCAAGGTCCGCCACTGAAAGCAGTTAAAAAAGAACAGAAGATAGAGATGGCTGGGCCATGTCCTTCTTATGAAATCTGATGTTCTACCTAAGGTCGCGTTTTTCAACCTTTAAGTATCTGCGACCCGAGTTATCATAACAGTTTTAATTGCGCCCCACTAACTTTTTTTTGAAACCCTAATAAAATGTATTCCTATATTTTTTGCTCTCGATACAAGTTTCATTGTACCTACTTAACTTTTATCGACATTTATCTAACTCTATATTTATTTTTCTAGTATCAGAATGTAGTTTAAGTTCATTTGTTTTGGTTTCAATAGATGTTTTTCGATTCTTGTTTTCTTTTTTTCACATCTTCACGCCCCCTTTTTTGTTACTTCGCACCCCACAGGTTGAGAACCGCCGACCTAAGGTTTCATCATGCTGGACATCACAAGGGAAGAACTGAAGAGGCCATTCCAGAGAGACATGGTTCAGGTCCAGCCAGGAGGAAGGCAGCGAACTGTTAGCGAAAACCCCTGTGGAAGACCTTGAATGATGCCAGTGGCACGTTGAGTCCTGACCCCAAACCTTTGCTTTCTGCTGCTTTTCTTGAATTCCTGGTTTACAGATTTCTTGTTTGTTCTTTAAGCACCACCAGCTCACCACTTTTGAGTTCTTTCCTTTTATGGGCATTAAACCTCTCCTTTGAACTTGATGATTCATTTCCTGGCCTCGTCTCTTTCCTTCATTCTAAGTCTCTCTCCTCTAGCCATGAACAATACAGTTAATAGTGAACTGTTTTCTTTGACAAACTATACCTGACTCAGTGCCACATTTGCTTTGTCATCTTCCTGGAATTCCACCCAATCAACGTCCATCATTTGGCAGATTCACGGTAGAGATGAGAATTAGCACCATCATATCTGAGGTCAGTGTCCTTCACCTGTAAAAGAGTGGTCTGTTTCCTGGGGGTGAGGGGCACCCCTAAGAGGAACATTTCAGGTATCTCCAGGTTTTGTTCATGAGGGAGGATTGTGGTGATCCTGATATGGACTGAGCAACAAAGAAGGTACTGAAGGATTTGGAAACTGTAGAGAGAGAAGAGCAGCTCAGATTAAATAGGCTGAAATCAAAGAAATCACCAGGACCAGATACTATTTACCACAGAGTACTAAGGAGGCCAGCGAGTACAGATAGAAACGCTCACCACGTATGTTTAGGAAGTCAGGGCACACTGGGGAAATTCTGAAGGACTGGAAAACTGGCAAATACGATCCTGTTAGATTAAAAGGATGACCAGGTAGATCCAAGTAACTACAGGCCAGTAAGTTTCACATGCATCACAGGAAAATTAATGGAAGGAATAATTAAGGAGAAGATTGAGCAACACCTGGCACGGACAGGAGTTATTAGGAACAGTCAGCGTGGGGTCAGAAGAGGGAGGTCGTGTTTTACTAACAGACTGGAATTCTGTGAGGAGGAAACAAAAGGATACGGCCAGAGTGGAGCAGATGATATTATTGATCTGGACTTTAAGAGAGCATTTGAGGTGCAACATGAGAGGGTGGGCATCAAACTAAAAGAAGTGGCAGTTCATGGTATGGAGTGTGTAGGTGGGTGCAGAATTGGCTCAGACACAAGAAGCAGAGGGTGATGATGGTGTGAGGAACCTCATCAGAATTGGCCGATGTTAATAGTGGTGACCAGCAGGGGGCAGTGCAGGAGCCACTGCTATTTTTAATAAATATAAATGATTTGGGTAGGAATATAAGGAACAAGCTAGTGAAGTTTGCAGATGACACCAAGATAGGTGGATAAGCAGAAATCTGGAAACCGTTATATCATCACAGAAGGACTTGGACAGCAGACAGGCTTGGGCAGATTTAATGTCATTAAATGTAAAGAATGACACATAGGAAGTAAAAATGTGAGGTTTGAATACACAATGGGCAGTCAGAAAATTGAGAGTCCACCTTATGAGAAGGATTTAGGAGTCGTAGTGGACTCTAAGCTATCGACTTCCCAACAGTGTTCAGAAGCCATTAAGGAGGCTCACAGAATGTCAGGTTATATAGCGCCTTGACGTGTGGAGTACAAGTCACAGGAGGTTCTCCTCAAGCTTTATAACACACTGGTGAGGCCTCATCTGGAGTCCTGTGTGCAGTTTGGGTCTCCAGGCTACAAAAAGGACATAGCAGCACAAGAGAAGGTCCAGAGAAGAGCGACTAGGCTGATTCAGGGCTACAAGGGGGTTGAATTATGAGGAAAGATTAAAAGAGCTGAGCTGAAACAGAGATGAAGAGGAGACCTGACTGAAGTGTTTAAAATTATGAAGGGAGTTAGTGCAGTGGATCGAGACGGTGACTTTAAAATGAGTTCATCAAGAACACAGGGACACAGATGGAGACTTGTGAAGGGTAAATTTCGCACAAACATTAGGAAGTTTTTCTTTACACAAAGAACAACAGACACTTGGAATAAGCGACCAAGTAGTGTGGTGGACAGTAGGACTTGAGGGACTTTCAAAACTCGACTTGATGTTGTTTTGAAAGACTTAAGTGGACAGGACTGGCGAGCTTTGTTGGGCTGAATGGCCTGTTCTTGTCCAGATTGTTCTAATGTTCTAGCTGAACAAACGACTGCAGGTTTGGACTACGGGTGTAAATCAGGAGGTAAGTCCTTGGATGACATTTTCTCTTTTTATGGTCAACATTCCCATCCTGTACTCAAACCTGTACTCGCACAAGATATGCCCAGATCAGGGCTGCTCTTGCCTGTTCCACTGTGTCACCTCATCGAAAGTCCTCATCTTGATGCTGGTCCAACAGATACGTCTTTGGGTTGAGGAAGGGAAAAATGGAGGAGCAGGTGAACAATCCATACAGAAATGGACAAAACATAGAGAAGACACACAGAGAACGACAGACCAAGGACGTTACATCAGAGAGCTGACTGCACTGCCATGCTGCCCACTCTGTAGATAAAACATTAAAGGAAATGAAAATGGTATACAGTTGTCGTGTTGAAACCAGTCTTCTAGTTAGACACTAACAGTGCATGATTTTCACACATGTAGTGACACTAATTACACAGGAAAGTGAGAGAGTGTAAAATAAATCAGAAACTGAGCAGCCATATTACATGTGACTAAAGGCTGGGACTACAGAATATGCGATGAACACAAAGCACAGTAGCTCTCCTCGTCTGTCTGCAGCACGTTTAGTTTGCCTCTTTTTTTCCTTAGTAACCTGGCAGCCATCGGAGTGTGTGACCTTAGTGGGGTTGTGGACCTTATAGACCTCGAACGTCACATCACAAGTACACAGAAGTAGAATTGATCCAGAATCACACCTTCGTAGGACCAATCAAACTACACGTGATGCGCCAGTGAGGTGGAAAGTCACCAGACTCCAGACCGCGAGATACGCATACAATCAGAAAAGTGGAGTGCGGGTCTGTTTGAAAAGCTAATGTCAGAGCTAAATTATTAAACTGTGAGTGGAGAAGTGCCAACTGAAAGACGTGCTGTCACCAAAATCTGAATGCAAAACTGTGACAAAGTCAAAAGGAGAACTGCTGGAAGTCAATGACCAACAGACGTATTGTCACCCTAACTGTGATACGAAACAGTTAACAAGGAGAATTGCCATGAAGTTGTCAAACATGTGTGTAGGGGACATCTTCAGGACTTATAGTACAATAGAACTTTGATTATCTGCGCTGTGGACCATGGCCCGGACACAGACAGTCAGACATCGTTTTGAATCACCCAACACACGTTTATTTACAATCCCTATTATTTACAATGCACACACAACCCCAAAACTCCCCCAAAGTCCAGGCCCCAACAATGCCTTTTCCTCCTTCAGGCCACCTCCTTTCCTCTCCTCCTGATCTCCATCTTTCTCCCCTCCCGACTCAAGCCATCTCAGGCATTCTGGCGCCCCCTGGCGGTGACCACGGGCGGTTGCCCCCTCATGCTCTGGAGGAGATGTGTTTCCTTCTCCAGTCCTTCTGGGTATCTCGGCTGGGTACCACCCCCAGCCACTTGCCACAGTACCCCACCGCAAGCTGAGACCCCTAGGGGCCAGTGGCCCGTCCTCCGAGGGCAGGTCTTCCACAAAGCAGGTCCAGGGTCCGGTCCTGCAACACAAAAGGCAGAAACAGCTTTTCGAGCTGCAGCGACTCCTCCTTGGCAGCTCTCCCTGCCGCCACCGCGTTGACGAAGCCCCGCAGATCAGCACACATCTGCCACCGACGCGGATCCGGGCAGCCCCTGCCTGCAACACACAAAACACACCCAGCCCCACAGGACCGGATGACCGGGCAAGGAATTTACCTCCCGGATCCCGTCTGTCCGAGGAAATGTCCTTGGCTTGGCCTCACTGGACGCAAATACATCCCAGGCGCCTTCAGTGGCAGTGCGCTCATAGGAGCCTGCTGCACTCCGACTATGTCCATTGTTGTCTTCCCGCACCAGGTGGGAATGGCCCTTCTGTGGTCCAGTGGCAGTCTGTGGGGCGAGTCTCTCTCACGGGATTGTGTGCGTGCCTCTCCCTCGGCACGTGTGTGGGCGCCCCTACTGCACCGGGCCGTCCACAAAATTATTTAAATAGATGGGTTCCCACTTTGAAACCGGCAGAGAGTCCCATCTGGGATGCCATTGTGGACACTGGCCTGGACACAGACAGGTAGACATGGTTTTAATTCACCCAACGCGCATTTATTTACAATATATACTATTTACAAGGCGCACACAACCCAAAAACTCCCCCAAAGTCCAGGCCCTCACAATGCCTCTTCCTTCTTTTGACCGCCTCCACTCCTCTCCTCCAAGACTCTGTCCAACTACACTCCCGACTCCAGCCATCGAATGGAGCTAGGCGGCCCCTTTTATCCTCACGCAGACGAGCTCCAGGTGCCTCCCAATAACCTTCCACCGGCACTGCCTGGTGTGGCGGAAGTGCCGGCTGTGCACCCAGAAGCACTCCGGGCATCCCTGGTCTTCTTCCCCCCAGAACTTCCGGGTGTGGTGGAAGTGCTGAGGGCCAAGGCTCCTCAGGCATTCGGGCGCCCCCTGGCGGTGACCATGGGCCCCTATAAGATTGAGCTCCTAAGCTCTGTTCCCGTAGTCCCCAAAGACACCAGGGTGGTCACCTCCTTCTGGTCTGGAGGAGATGTAATCCCTCCTCCGGTCCTTCTGGGCGTCCCGGCTGGATACCACCCCCAGCTGCTTGCCACAGTGCCCAATTTACCAAAATTCTAAATTGTCCAAGGTGAACCTGTAAGTCTAATGCACCGCTCTTCTTGTAATTAATGACAGCTTTGCTGTGAATATTGTATGAGTACGTGAGTACCGGACTGTCACAAGCGAGTGGTCGAGGAGCTGGTGACTCTAGGAATGTGGGAGTGACTTGCTCACCCCTCAGCTGTTGTCAGCGTATCACCAGAGTACACGTCTTCTACTGTTTTGCTCTCTTATTATTTGTGTGTTTATACATTTCAAAGTGCTCTGGTGATGAACTGCCATTGAGAACCCTAACCTGTCATCTATAGGGGAGGAGTGACACCTTTAGATTTGTCACAAATTTCAGTCTCCGGTTTTCTATGAATCTCGATGTTTTAGGGTCCCCTGATACCGAAAATCTTGATGATGGGTGTGTGTATCTGTGTGTCACAGTCTCTTGAGGACAGTCTGGAGCTAAAATGGCTGGACGGAAAAATACCAAACTCGAAACTTAAGCCTGCTATGAGATGACGAAGTGCTGATTAGTTTTTGAGCAAAATCGTGTAAGAGAAAGAGGCACTCGAGAGAAGCGCTCAAATATTGGAATTCTGCAATGAATTATGAATTGTTCTTGTCAATTATCAGGAAGATCAGAGCAGTAAATAATTACTGAAATTTTATAGAATAGTTCCGGTAACTTGGTTCCTATGGCGCAAAGCTTGCTGACGCTCACGTCCGAATTTTAAAATTTGACAATACAAACTCCCATTGAATCTTTGCATTTTGCCATCTGTTTCAAAAAGTTGATTACCAAAAGGCATGCTGCCTCAAAAAAATAAATTCTAAACTATTAACAAGGAAATTTGCACAAAGTCAATAACCATCTGGAGGAACACACATCAAAGTCTTTTGATGTTTGAATCCGTAATCTTGGATTCTACCCTGAATTTGGTGCAGCTTAATAAAGTAATGTAGTGCATTATGCCTCTCTGGAAGTTGAGACCCTAGCAAAAGTGTGCCGTGTCCTGACAACTCATATAGTCCCCAAAAAAAATGTCCAGTAGAAGGTACCACCATCAAACCTCTGGTAGTAATGAGGAAAAACACAGAGTCTTTATAAATAAAAAGATTAATTCTTCACAAAAAATAACTGCACTTCCACAAGAGTGAAGCTCTGTAGAATCACAAAAGGCAAATAGGAAAAAATGAACCAAAGCAAACAAGAATCGGAGCAATAAGCTCAAAAAATAAAAACACAAAATCAGAAAAGCACAGAACTATACAAGGAAACAGTCGCCAAACTCCCAGGCACATTCCGAATGAACCACCAGGAACTGTGGGAGACCCTCCTGGATTACAGGGCAGAGGGCAGTTCCTGCTGCTGATTGGCATGTGGGACCACCCATAGAACACAAGGCATATAACACAGGCAGCTTATGACATAGACTCCACACAATAACCCAAACTAATAAAATACAAAAGTAAGACCAAATCTCAAACCTAAATCATGATATTAACATAAAGAAAAGAATCAAACAAAGAAGACATAAAACAAAGATTTGACAAAGAACAGTGACAAACTCAAAAAATAACAAAGATAAACTTAGTGTAGTAACACTTTCCGTTGGTCAAAGCCTCCAAAAACTCATAAAGGATGTATTTGAATTAAAATAGATAGATAGATAGATAGATAGATAGATAGATGTGAAAGGCACTATAAGATAGATAGATAAATAGATAGATCG
>JANRMT010062797.1:8263713-8285144 GCA_026402145.1 Polypterus bichir lapradei | reverse complement strand
GATAGATAGATAGATAGATAGATAGATAGATAGATAGATAGATAGATAGATAGAAAATGCACTATAAATTGATAGAATAGATGATTAGATCATTAGATCTAAAAATTACTGTAAAGATAGAAGACAGTTAAATTGACAGATGGATAAATTTGAGCACTGGAAAGGCATTAAATAAATAAAACATATTATTATTATAAAAGCCAAAAACATGATAGGCACTATGTAATAGACAGATAGATAGAGTGAAAGGCACAATATAAAAGATAGATAGATAGATAGCATAGTCGGCAGGATTAGATAGACAGACAGACACGCAGATAGATAGATAGATAGACACACACAGAGACACACACACACATACAGACAGACAGACTTTTGCTCTCGTCACTGACAGACGGACGCGGCGGCTGTGACTGTCTATGAGGACTTGTCCTCCGTTTTAAATTTCCCATTTTGTTTTTCTTTCTTCTCTGTTAATTTTTGACATTTTCCATCTTTTTTTTTTTTTTTGCCCGTTATTAAAGCCTGACGCGTTTCTCTCTCTCTTCTCTTCTTGACGTTTGGCGCTATTGTGAGCTTTTGACTGCCAGTTAAACACTCGAGTAAAAATAAAGTCAAACAGACTGAACAAATTCATTTCCTTGTTTATGTTTCCCAGCCATGTTTAATTTAGTTATAGGGTAAAAAGGAAAAAAATATCTCTTGAATAAATTACGTTTTCAGTCTTAATTATACATTTCACCTTAGAAATTTAATGAAACATTTAAATGTTCATTTGCAACTTTGTTTTTCCAGTGATTTTTTTTTATAAACATTAAGTGAAAAACTAAAATAGTTCCCAAGTTGAATGGAAATATGAATATTTATCTTTTTTCTCCAAGTGACTGACAAGGAAGGGCTTCCTTAATGTTCTTTTAACTGTTCTGATCAAATTGATGAAAATCACCCAAGTCAAGAGGCCCATTAATAAGCAGTCTGGGTCAGGTTAGATATAATTATCATATTTGATTTAAAATTCCAGCTTTTTAAACTACCATTCATATGAAGTATTTGAATTTTATATTTTTCCATTTTTTCCTCTTCACTGTGCTTCAGTCTCATGTTAGTCATTCGTTTCTGTGCTGCACCACAATACGACAAGTCACAAGAATCCTAGCAGGCCTCTTTAATGTTGTATCAATAAAAACAGTGAAATTAAAGAATACACACTGAGTTCAAGTTATTTGTAATTTGGGGCATTGCTGTTTAGCAAAATGAAAACACACTCACTGGAAAGACCTTCACTGGCATCAGAGAAACCCACCGGGCCACAAACGCCGCATTGGACTCTCGTAGTGAGACTCTGCCTCGGAGAGTCGGCGTCCAACACTGAGAATGTTTTTAAGCAGAACACTTTCAAGACCGGCCTTCAGATCAGTCAAACCCCTGAGACAGGCAGGCGAGGGGGACGACCCACCTCAATTGCTCTTCCCTTCGCATTAGCCTTTCCTACTCAGGCGGCTCCATCGACCTGTCAAAAGCATCACAGTGATTGACTGCCCTGGCAGATGTGCTGCTATAACAGGTAACCTGATCATCCAGACCCATCTGTCTCTCAGTCCTCTTCAATTCACACTTGGAAAAATATTAGAGATTGGGAGGGCTCAGCGTCTTTGTTGGGGAACGGAAAAAAGATATCAAAATGGTAGGATCCTTGGAGTTCAAAAAAAAAAAAGATTACCTCGGGGGAAAACAGATAGTGAGAGGAAGAACAAGAAGAAGAAGAAGAAGAAAAAGTGCATTTTAATAGAAGAACTGACTAGACAGATAGATAGATAGATAGATAGATATGAAATGCACTATATAATAGATAGATAGATAGATAGATAGATAGACATTTGCCTATAAAATACATTATTTTTGAAAAAAATGAGTATTTTGTTAATAACAATTTTAATTATCAAGGCTGAGGATAAAAATTTTAACATGGGAAAAATGTCCATTAAAACATGATCTGTTCTGGTAAACTAGATAGATAGATTGATAGCATAGTTGGCAGGATTAGGTAGATAGATAGCGTAGTCGGCAGGATTAGATAGATGGACAGACAGACAGACAGATAGATAGATAGATAGATAGCATAGTTGGCAGGATTAGATAGATAGACAGACAGAGGGATAGATAGATAGATAGATAGATAGATAGATAGATAGATAGCGTAGTCAGCAGGATCAGATAGAAGGACAGATAGACAGACAGACAGACAGACAGATAGATAGATAGATAGCATAGTTGGCAGGATTAGATAGATACACAGACAGAGGGATAGATAGATAGATAGATAGCGTAGTCGGCAGGATCAGATAGAAGGACAGATAGACAGACAGACAGATAGATAGATAGCATAGTTGGCAGGATTAGATAGATGGACAGACAGACAGATAGACAGACAGATAGACAGAGAGATATATAGATAGATAGATAGAGTAGTCGGCAGGATTAGATAGACAGACAGACAGACAGACAGACAGATAGATAGATAGATAGATAGATAGATAGATAGATGGCATAGTCGGCAAGATTAGACAGACAGATAGATAGATAGATAGATAGATAGATAGTGTAGTTGGCAGGATTAGATAGATAGATAGATTTCCATGCTGCTGGGGTCTTCTATTTTCCTTGACAAGTTCTGACTTGGTAAGCCCCCTCTCCCCTCTCCCCTCTCCCCTCTCCCGTCCCTTCCAAATGTTAGGAGCTCATTTGCTTCTGTTGCTGTTTGTGATAATGACTTTCCGGCCAAATATTTTGCTGCTCTTGTACGTGGAGAGCTTTCTGTCTCCAAATCATCGCCGTTATCGTGCAGCCTTGCAGGATGTCACTGACTGTCTCCAAGTCGAGAACACATTTCTTCGTGCCCACGGATCAGTAGATCACACTCTTGTGTGTCGCTGGTGCTGCTGGCTAGCAGGTTTTAGAGAAATGCAGCTTGTCACAGAATTAAGTGTCGGGAGGAGGCTGCTGAGCAAGGGTTTCTGTACTTTTCTTTCATTTTTTTTTTCTCTGAGCACAGCACGGTGGCACAGTGGTTAGTGTGAACTGAACTCCCTCCTAAGAACTGAGACTCAACAGTAGGGCAGCTGATGAAACCTCCTGATGGTTTTAAGGTGACAAGCCAATTCTCACTGCCACACCAGACAAGAGTGGCACACGAGGCCCTCTATGTCATTAGCCTTGAAGAAGCTCATGGCTGGCCACTTCGTATGTGTGTGGAGACTCCTTTTCCTCTTTAGGGTTGTGTATGGACTCCACTTTTCATGCATCTGTCCTGGAGGGGCAAGGATATTTTTTCCCCAAACCAAGAAAAGACAGCAGGGACCCTACCTTCTACCACGTTATGTTTATCAGGTATGTGTGAGGTTACCTGACGCTTTAATGGTAGATTGGAACCCAGAAGTGCAGTGACCCCTGCACTGGAGGGTCAGCCCCACCCATTCAACAGGAGACTCCTTCCTCAGATATGGTGTGAAGCTTTGGACCAAAGTTGTCCTTTCTAGAAAGCTTCAAAGTTCCTCCTCGTGGCTGCAGCAAGTATGGATTCAGAACTGGAGTAAAAGACAAAGACTCACCTGTTGGGGGACAAACAGGCCATTAGGCTTCAAGAGAAATTAAAGACAGGTAGGGAGGACTGAATTTGCTGTTCTTCATGTTGGCAAGTGGATGGTGTACAGCAGTCATTTATCCTCCTTTATGTGATTGCATGTCTTTACCTGCCCTCATGCATTTATTGTGGTCAGTTCGACAACTTCCTCCACTTCTTCTGGGCCTGCTTGATATATTCTGGGTTTGGGAGCAGCTCAAGGGTGCCCCCTCCAGGCCACGCTGTCATGTGGTGTAGGAGGTATGGATTCAAAGAGTAAGACAAGCTTCAGAGTCCCAGTAAAAGGCTGATAGCCACCTGGCCTGTGCTTGCGTACGTTCATTCAGCGTGTGATTGTAAGCAACGCCACTGAAGTGAAGCTTGGCTTAGGGGGGGCACTTTCATTTGCAAGCACACTTCTGACTTCTGTGGGTATCCTTTTGTCCCTTCAGCAACCGAATGTACTTCAAGTCAGAGTGTATGAAATGAAAATATCAGCCCACCACCTTCAATGCAAGTCACCCACCTTCTGTATGCGGGTATCTGTGCCAGTGTTGCCCACTTGGCTGAAGAACTCCAGACTCCTCCATCCCAGGCGCACTGAGCATATTCTGTGCTGTGTTAATTCTATTCCGCTTCCAAAGCCATTTTGTTTTTCACTGACACCAGAGATCCCAAGATAGTCTGGTGAAATGGCTCAAGGCCAATCATACAAAAGGACTGAATTAACATGCCAAGTTTGGAGACCTCAGCCACTGAACATCTCCTATGTGAGGATTACTGAGGTACCAGCTGAGGTGTCCTCATCACTGGCTAAATGACCAGCGTTGAAGCCACAATCTTGCAGAATCCACTTTATTGGATGGACCACCAAAAACTTGACTCTTCACTTGCCCGCAAATCCTCTACTTCCCTGATAAGTCGAGGCCAAAGAACTGGAGATGGTCTTATGAAGTGGACCATCTCAAGGCCCATTATACAAAAGACTGACCTCAGCCACAGAACATCTAGTAGGGCCTTGTGTCATCAGTTTCATAAGGCAGACAAAAGACAACAACTAATGGTTGCAGATTACCAGAAATGATCCCCAAACTGAACTCCCTCCTAAGAACTGGGACTCAACACTAGGGCAGCTGATGAAACCTCCTGATGGTTTTAAGGTGACAAGCCAACTCTCACTGCCACACCAGACAAGAGTGGCACACAAGGCCCTCTATGTCATTAGCCATAATGTTCTGAGCCATTACACACACAGTAATCCTCAGTGGAAATTGACAGCATTCATTACCTTGATAGCCAACTGTCCTTCAAGACAACCACTGAGGAAGAAGATCAGAAACACATCAGTAATGACAGGTCTGCCTTTAGGAACTCGTGCCAGCGGAACACCAAGCTAATAATCTTGAAGGCCTCTTATGCCACTGCTGTCTTATGTAGTAGTGAGTCCGAGCTCAAGCAAGTCTTCTACTCCAAGCTGAAACAAGGGGCCAGAGAACCTCAGGAAATGGTTCAAGAAGGCCCATCTTACAGGAGGTTGGATTAACATCACTGGCTTGGAAACCCAGACGAGGAACGTCGCACTGTGGTGCTGTGTCATTAAACAAGCGGCACTTCACTTTGGGAACGGACCACCTCTCTGCCAAGGCACACAAAAGACAACAATGGGCGAAGTGGTAGGTGAATGCAGATTAGGAGAAATGGCTTCCACATTATACCTCCTAAGACTTTGTGACTCAACACTGGGACACCTCAGCCATCACACATACACAGGTAAACCCGACAGGCGTCACTCTTGATCTGAATGGCCGCTGGGACATCAACCTCATTCTCTTTACTTCATTGTCGGTGCCAAAGAGCCACACAGTATTTCCGTGTCCCAGGCTGGTAAAGTATACAGTGGTGTAAAAAACTATTTGCCCCCTTCCTGATTTCTTATTCTTTTGCATGTTTGTCACATAAAATGTTTCTGATCATCAAACACATGTAACCATTAGTCAAATATAACACAAGTAAACACAAAATGCACTTTTTAAATGATGGTTTTTATTATTTAGGGAGAAAAAAAATCCAAACCTACATGGCCCTGTGTGAAAAAGTAATTGCCCCCATTGTTAAAAAATAACCTAACTGTGGTGTATCACACCTGAGTTCAATTTCCGTAGCCACCCCCAGGCCTGATTACTGTTTCAATCAAGAAATCACTTAAATAGGAGCTGCCTGACACAGAGAAGTAGACCAAAAGCACCTCAAAAGCTAGACATCATGCCAAGATCCAAAGAAATTCAGGAACAAATGAGAACAGAAGTAATTGAGATCTATCAGTCTGGTAAAGGTTATAAAGCCATTTCTAAAGCTTTGGGACTCCAGCAAACCACAGTGAGAGCCATTATCCACAAATGGCAAAAACATGGAACAGTGGTGAACCTTCCCAGGAGTGGCCGGCCGACCAAAATTACCCCAAGAGCGCAGAGACGACTCATCTGAGAGGTCACAAAAGACCCCAGGACAACGTCTAAAGAACTGCAGGCCTCACTTGCCTCAATTAAGGTCAGTGTTCACGACTCCACCATAAGAAAGAGACTGGGCAAAAACGGCCTGCATGGCAGATTTCCAAGACGCAAACCACTGTTAAGCAAAAAGAACATTAGGGCTCGTCTCAATTTTGCTAAGAAACATCTCAATGATTGCCAAGACTTTTGGGAAAATACCTTGTGGACTGATGAGACAAAAGTTGAACTTTTTGGAAGGCAAATGTCCCGTTACATCTGGCGTAAAAGGAACACAGCATTTCAGAAAAAGAACATCATACCAACAGTAAAATATGGTGGTGGTAGTGTGATGGTCTGGGGTTGTTTTGCTGCTTCAGGACCTGGAAGGCTTGCTGTGATAGATGGAACCATGAATTCTACTGTCTACCAAAAAATCCTGAAGGAGAATGTCCGGCCATCTGTTCGTCAACTCAAGCTGAAGTGATCTTGGGTGCTGCAACAGGACAATGACCCAAAACACACCAGCAAATCCACCTCTGAATGGCTGAAGAAAAACAAAATGAAGACTTTGGAGTGGCCTAGTCAAAGTCCTGACCTGAATCCAATTGAGATGCTATGGCATGACCTTAAAAAGGCGGTTCATGCTAGAAAACCCTCAAATAAAGCTGAATTACAACAATTCTGCAAAGATGAGTGGACCAAAATTCCTCCAGAGCGCTGTAAAAGACTCATTGCAAGTTATCGCAAACGCTTGATTGCAGTTATTGCTGCTAAGGGTGGCCCAACCAGTTATTAGGTTCAGGGGGCAATTACTTTTTCACACAGGGCCATGTAGGTTTGGATTTTTTTTCTCCCTAAATAATAAAAACCATCATTTAAAAACTGCATTTTGTGTTTACTTGTGTTATATTTGACTAATGGTTACATGTGTCTGATGATCAGAAACATTTTGTGTGACAAACATGCAAAGAAATCAGGAAGGGGGCAAATAGTTTTTCACACCACAGTGCTCTGTGGAGTATTGTATGATGACCTCATGAATGACATCATGTGGTTATGTAATGGGCAGGGTCTCAAGTGTGCTTTCTTTTTATTTAAAAGTTTTGTTGCCTTTTTAACATTATTTTGCTAGTTTTGTTACTAAATTTTGGTAGGCATTTTCTTTATGAATGTTTGTTTTGCTTGTTCACTGCATTGATGACATAGACTGCATATTTGTTATGTGGCCTGTCCTCTTTACATTGAGCCTAAGGGGGTAGGGCCTCCTAACGCTGCAGTGTGAGGCTTTATAAGTCTAAAAAAGCTACAGAGGCAAGGCTGAGGTATTAGTTTCCTACTTCCACCTTTCAGGACTTCATCTTGGATTTTCGCATTTTAAGCACTGTTTTGATCTTCTGGTTATTGGACATTGCAAGTGACATGACCTGCGGTTATATTTATAGTCGGAGGTGTACAGAGTGAAGAAGAAAGGAGACAGCCCTGTGGCTTGTGGTGCTCCAGTGTTGCTCACACGGTCCTTGAGTCTGCTCGACAGATAGTCCATCATCCAGGACACCACAGGCTCAGAGTTTACTGAGTTTAACATTGTGGTCATGTGAGGCATGACAACCGATCCCAAGAAATGTTGGGACACCAGCTGTGTCACCCCATTAATTGTCAAAGTTTTAACCAGAAAAGGCACATGATGACACATATAACTCAAAATAAATGATTGCTAAAGCAGTCGGGTATGGTTCAGCGCACCGTCTCTCTTTTCAGTGTCAGTCCAGAATGAAACGCCACCTCCGACCAGAAGGGGCAGAGTCAGTTGCCCTCACTGGGCATCTTCCACTGGTTGTGAGAACAGAAAGAGACAATACCATTAATGACAACGCCCCCTCCTGTCTTGGGACGGGATTACTTACCCCAGTTGAGTCAAGAAGTTGATCTAAAGACACACATGTGAAAAAATGGATGGTTGGATGTTATTGAAGGCACAAGATAAGTCAAACAGCATCAATCTCACAGTGTGACCAGTTTTGTTCAGGTGAGAGTAAGCCTCGTGGAGCAGATAGATAGTTTCATCCTCCACTCCAGTGTTTGCTGGGACAGACAGTACATAATCCAGTGTACTCTGTATCTGCAGCTTCTTGTTTAAGTATCCAGGCAGCATTGATGGATCCTGCTTTTCCATTTTCTTCTTCTTCTTTTGGCTGCTCCTGTTAGGGGTTGCCACAGCGGATCATCTTCTTCCAGATCTTTCTGTCCTCGCCATCTTGTTCTGTCACACCCATCACCTGCATGTCCTCACTCACTACATCCATAGAACTTCTCTTAGGCCTTCCTCTTCTCCCCTTACCCATCAGCTCAATCCTTAGCATCCTTCTCCCAATATACCCAGCATCTCTCCTCTGCACATGTCCAAACCAATGCCATCTCACCTCTCTGACTTTGTCTCCCAACCATCCCCACCAGAGCTGACCCTCTAATGTCCTAATTTCTAATCCTGTCCATCCTTGTTACACCGAATGCAAATCTTAGCATCTTCAACTCTGCCACCTTCTGCTCTGTGTCCTGTTTTGTGATCAGTGTCATCATCTCCACTATACATAACATGGTCGGTAGAGCTCAAAAGAGGATAATTCCATGCTGGACCAGGGGCTGGCAGAATGCACTGATCCCTTTTCTTTTTCCTCTGCAGACCAACCATGGGATTTTCCACCTGAGTCTGATGATGTCACTTCCCCCTTCCTGCAAGGCTCTATTCTGTTAGCCCACCTCGTACGTTCCCCTCGGAGTGTATTTAGTACTGACCCCCAGCATGGAGCTCACGCCTGGTCTTCCCGACCTGCAACTCACACCCCATTCTTTGCCACTCAGGTACGCTGGTCTCACTACTGTCCAGTAGACCTTCCCTTTCACTCTTGCTGATACCCGTCTGTCACAAATCACTCCTGACACTCTTCTCCACCCATTCCACCCTGCCTTCACTCTCTTCTTATCTTCTCTTCCACAATCCCCGTTACTCTGTACTGTTGATCCCAAGTATTTAAACTCCTCCACCTTCACCAACTCTCCTCCCCTCATCCTCACCATTCCTCTGACCTCCCTCTCATTCACACACATATATTCTGTCGTGGTGGTCCTACTGACCTTCACTCCTCTCCTCTCATATCTCCACCTTGCCAGGGTTTCCTCAACTTGCTCCCTACTCTCACTACACATCACAGTGTCATCAGCAAACAATGGATCCTGCTTTTCCATCTTTGCAATATTCTGGTGAAACTTGTCACGATGTTCTCCACTTACTGCACCAAGAATACCAGTGAAGGAGTCCAAGTTGGAATCCAGAAAATGGATCTGTAGCTGCGTGCTGCACTTCATGGCTTTATATGGTTGCAGCACATCGTCGACCAGCTGGACAGAGCTTGGCGCTGTGTGGAGGCCGAGAACATTCTCTCAGCAACCTCCATGAATGCCTAATAATGCACCACTAGCAGATGATGTCTCAGATCTTCTTCTTTAATCTCAGCATCAGCTATTTGTGGAAACATCTCAGTCAGATATGGAAACCCTTCACCTCTGTTGTTCATCGCTTTCACAAAATGTCTCCTCCGTCCAAGTTTTATGTCAAGAGGAGCTGAGCATCTCTTTGTTGGGTTAACACGTTCCTGCGCCACACATGCCTATGGAGTTGCTTTAGCTTGGCTGTCCCTTTGGCAAATGAAAGAGCAGGACCCAGGATTTCCGAGCTGCAGTGGCACGACTTTTAGCTCCGCACAGATCTTCCAGTTGCGGCCGTCGTGTATACTTGATTATAATATGAAAGGAAACCACAATAATGACTGATTGCAGTAAGAAAGATCATTTGAAAGGTGACTTTTGGGATCAACAGGCCCAAATGTGTTCAGCAAGCTAAATCGTCGTTGTTGAATGTTACCAGTCGGGGCGAAGGCCTCCACTAATGCCTGTCCCGGCCGGCTGCTCCTCCTGGTGTGTCAGCAGCATATTAATGACACGAGCAGCTGTTTGACATCAGAGACATAGAGATACGAGTAACTGAGATCATTTATTCTTTTTTTCCTATCAATCAACATGTCATAAATATAAAGAATATAAGGATGCCAAGAGGCCTACGACGACGGTCACACAGATGACCTTCACTTATGGTGCTTTATTGACTGAATCCGCTCGCGGCGCATGTTCTGGATGAGCTGCAACTGACTTCACTTTGGCGGACATTAGCTTCATGCAATCTGCAGCTCGCTCTTAATAAATCCAATTCTTTATTCATCGGTAAAATGTATTTCCCTGCTCATTTCTCATGATTCCAATAAGGGAGGACTAAAGATCTGAATTACTGGTTGGCCACTATGCATTCACAGAAATGTCCACTTTCGTTTCCTGTTTTCTCTCACAAATACAACTCATATTCTTATTGGAGGTGAAAAACGTGTAAGAATTTGCAGATATGGCCTCCTGCGTGATCAGGGGCAGCTCTAAAGTTTTTATTTTTACTGGCGAAACTGTAAATGGCGACCCCATTCACCACACGAGTGGCTGCTGTGCATTGTGTGATGAGGTTTCTCTGTAATTTTCACTAATTTCACAAATTCTTTTCTAATATAGAAAATTAAAATACAGTCATATAAAGTTGGCATTAATATTTACTGTGATGGATGGACCGGCGTCCCAGCCAGTTGTGTCCTGTCGTGTTCTTTGGGGGCCACCAGGGGGAGCTGTCAGATATGGACTGCACAAGGATCACTTGACCTGGATAAATGAATTAATATCCAGTATACTGTGATGGATGGACTGGCATCCCAACCAGGATGAACCCTGCGCCCTTACCAGGCCAGGAAGCCATTATACAGTAAAGGAAGGTCAGGAAGTGAGCTGCGATATTCCCCTTCTGTGTAAAGAGGTGGACGTGGAAGGCCATCATAAATAGGGAAGCATAGTGCTTATGAGGCAGTGGGCAGTAGGGCAGCCTGGGAGTTGTGACCTGTTCATGTTCTTTGGGGGCCACCGATGGGAGCTGTCACATATGGACTACACAAGGATCAGTGTGGTTGTACCTGACCTGGAAGTGCTTCTTAATATATATATTAATATATATTATTAATATATACTGTGATGGATGGACCAGCTTCTCACCCAGGATTAATTAACTCCCTTAACCGGCCAGGAAGCCATTATACAGTAAAGGAAGCAGCCCAACTGGGATGGCTGGAAGTCCCTTTCCCTGTCATGAGGCTAAGGATTACGGGACAGTGGGTGACTACCTACTATGGGCAAAGCATCACCAGCCGCCTTACACGGGGTGGTAGCTTCTGTTCTGGTGTGCTCCAGTATGGATGGCTGCAGTGCAGCATGGGAGTTATGATTCTGTTGGGCTGCCCTGTCAGGTTCTTTGGAGACCACCACAAGGAGCTGTCAGATATTAACTGCACAAGATCCGCTGTGGTCGTACCTGACCTGGAAGTGCTTCCCAAGGTGCTAAAAGAGAGGCCTCCACCTTGGCCCAGGAAGTTGGAGTCAAGAGAGGAGATGGACAGCACTCACTTGGGAGGAGTGGAGGAGAAAGGAAGGAGCATAGGGAGTGACTGATGGTGTTATCAACGAGCAACTATGACACTGAGGGAAGGAGGTCTGTGAAAGTTAGGAACGTACACATCATTGATTTGAACCTGGGAGGGTGTGTAGGGAAGTTGTGTCTGGAGTGTGGGACTTGGTACGCCCCCTGCAGGCCACAACACATAGTAATAAATATGCAAATCAAGAAGTGCAGAGGTTGTAAAATGCATGCTGATCAATTTAGAGATTAAGTGGAGCTCCAGCCTCACTGTCTTTTCTTCTAAAGCCTCTCAGGCTTACAAAGTAAAGGAAGAAATGGAAAGACAATGACGTGCGTGTATCCCGACTCTGGATCAACCCAATGCTGAAATACATTAGCAAGAAAAAGTACACGAGCCCTTTGGAACGTCCTGCTTTCCTGCATTAACTGGTCATAAAATGTGATGCGACCTTCATCTAAGTCACAAGTATGGACCAACACAACATGCCCTGCACTCACAACACACACGCACACCATTCTAGTCTGTCACGTCTTTGATGAACACACCCATATCAAATGCTCACAATGTGCTGTGGAGTCAAGGAAGTGAACCCCTGGATTTACAAACTCCTTTGGCAGCAGTGATCTCAAAGATGCACCTGCAGTCAAAGCAGCACAACGTTCAGGAGGAATTTTGGAACACAGAGATCAGAAATGTAACAAACGAGAGGAGACTATTCAGTCCACCAGGCCCATTTGTTTAGCTAAGCTGTCTCAACATCTCATCTGGCTGCTGTTCTAGATATATCCACATACTCTGTGCCGCTCTTCCTTACAGAAGTGCTTCAACTCGGCCATATTGGTGAAAACGGCTCTCTTGAGGTCAATCCACAGCATCTCCATTGAGGCTGAGGTCTGGGTGTCATGTCTCAGTCAGGGCTTCTCCTGTGGCTGGGGTTCAAATTCATGTTTCATGTCTCTTTTGTTTACTTTTTATTCTTTCATTTACGTTGACTATGTGCATTTTTCCTTCCTGGATATTTAAGCTGCCTGTGTTATTTTGGGTGGCCCTCCAAGAGGTGGGACCACCTACCACTCACCACCCTCCACCCTATAAAACCAGAGGGTCTTCCACACTTTCTGGCAGTTCATTGTGAAGGCGCTCAGGAGTTGGTGAGTGTACTTGTCTTTATTGTGATTTTTATGAATTATCGAATGATTTAATTATTATTTTTATGAATTATTATAATTATGTTTATGAATCCATCCATCCATCTATTATCCAACCCACTATATCCTAACTACAGGGTCACGGGGGTCTGCTGGAGCCAATCCCAGCCAACACAGGGTGCAAGGCAGGAAACAAACCCCGGGCAGGGCGCCAGCCCACTGCAGGATGTTTATGAATTATTTCATCAATTCATGCAATTTTTATGAATTACAAATATGAATTATTATATTGAATCTGTTTTGAGACATATTTGATTTGGATTGCCTTTATGTTTCGTCAAGTCCAGTTTGTCTTTATGCTGTACGGAGATTCATAGTGATTGGAATATTTTTTTGTAAAGAATCCATCCATCCATCCATCCATCCATCCATTTTCCAACCCGCTGAATCCGAACACAGGGTCACGGGGGTCTGCTGGAGCCAATCCCAGCCAACACAGGGCACGAGGCAGAAACCAATCCTGGGCAGGGTGCCAACCCACCACAGTTTTGTAAAGAATAAATCTTTTAATTTGATATAGAGTCAGCATTTGCCCTTATTGCTAACTGGGGTTTGACTGTGATTTCCCCCTCTAGTGGACATTATCGGAACTCCTTAGTGCTTGGGACTCCTGATTCACAACACTGGGCCCTAACTGGGCCACTCCAGAAGTGAAGGACGTTCTGTTTCTGAAGCCAAAATTTAGGGTCATTGTCCTGCTGCATCACCAAAACGTCTACTGAACTTCAGCTGCTGGATGACTACCCTGACAGTATCCTGGTGGGATTCCTTCATAAAGTTGGGAATACCTCTGCCCCTTGATGATAGCCACCTGTCCAGACTCTGCCCTGAATCACGATGGCTCCCTCCACCATACGTCAATGTCCAGATGATGTTTTCATATTAGTATCTGGTGCCCTTTTTTAACAGAATATGTAGATTATGATATATTTGCTGCCAAAGGGAAAATTAATATTTTACTGAACATCCCAAATAAATAAATAAATAAAACCCAGCCCACATCCCCACCAAACACACATAACAACGTCAGGCTTGGTACTGCTGTTTATCCTTTTTGAACAATTCAGTCCACAAACCATCTTCCCAATAGTGTTGTGGAGTGTCAAGGTGGTCTTTGATTCCTCCTTGGAGTTCTACCTTGGGGACACCAAGCCTGCTGAATGTTTTGTGTGGGGTAGACTCATGGACAGAGATGTTCACCTGGTCCAAGGATTCCTTCAAGACTTTGGCTCTCACTCAGGACTTCTTCTCTGCCTCATTGAGTGTTCTGCAAGGTTCCTTTTAAGCCATATTGGCTGGTTAGCCCACTTCTATGGAGGGCAGCTTACGGTCCTAAATCATCTGCATGTATACACAGTTTTTGGACAGATGAATTTCTAAAACTTTTTGAAATGTCTTTCTAATCCTTTCCATCTGTATGTACTTCTTGATCATAGATCTTCTAGAGGTCTCTTGTTTTGTGAGGTATGTTCAGCTGATGCTACTTGTGAATAGCAAACTCAAACTGTTCAAGTATTTTTTTAATTGGTCAAAGTACCTCTAAGCCACACCTCTAGTCTCTTTTCATTGGTTGGACTCCAGGTTTGCTGACTCCAGTTAGCGTTTGTTGAAGTCATCAGCTGAGGGATTCACCATCTGGGAACGTCACTGGGAATGTATCGGATGATACAATGATGGGTGTGTCACTGGTTAAAGCAGACTGTGCTTGTCCATTGTTGTAACTTAGGTCAAGTCACATTTTGTGACAAATTTATACAGGAATGCAGATGTTTCTAAAGGGTTCACATACTTTTTTTTGCCATTGTAAGAACGTAAAATAAGATAAAGAACAAACATAATGAAATGCCAGCAATACAACATGAAAATTATGAGTGCAAACTCACTCCTGTGTTGTGGTTACTGTAGCGTACGGCCAGGGGCCCTTGCCCAGTCAGGATGCCGCCACACCAGAAGGACAGATGGAGCAAGCGTGACCAGAGTGTTACCTCCCCGAGACACTAGATGGCAGCCCCTCTAGGTTGCAGCGGTGCCTCGGACTGCCGCAGGGCTTCATGGGAGTTGGAGTTTGGTGTAGCCCTGTTGGGATCCACGGGCGCTGCCAGTGGGTGCTGCAGCAGGATCTGCTGAGCCCTTTTGGGCAGTTTTTCCACCACACCCGGGAGTGTTGCTGGTAGTTAGGTCATCAAGCACCTGGAGCTCTTCTGGGTGCAGTATAAAAGGAGCCAGCAGCTACTATTTGAGGAGCCAGAGTTGGGAGGAGGAAGACGAAGCTCGACCTGGAGGAGTGGAGGAGAATGAAAAGAAAGAGAGAGAAGGAAAAGTATTGTGCTGTGCTTGTGCTGAGACTGTGTTGTACTTGTGGGAAACAGAGGAAAGCGTTTCCCACAAGGTTAAAAGAAAATAAAAAAAATCAGTGTGTGCCTTGAACTTGTGTCCCACGCTTGTCTGTGTCGGGGTCAGGTGGCGGTGCCAGCCTAGGTGGTCCAAATAACAAAACAATTCTCACTGTCTTTAAACGGTGATTTGCTTATTTTATTAAGGGACTCACCTAGCCTTGACTCAGCTGAGACATGTAAAGGCACAAGTGAATCGACATAAAAGAATATGTGAAACAAATAGAGAAGGAAGAATACAATTATTAAACAACTGCCACATACACAAAAGCCCTCCCCAGTAACCTGATGACGATAGTTAATTAACAAACATTAGAAAAATAACACCCGATGAAGTACTGCAATCCAGTCCACAAACAGCCCGGTTCCACAGATGTGATGATGGTGACAGGTTTCCTGAATGTTCGTTTTGTCCTACCATGTTCCAACTGCTGCATGAAAATCTGTAGAAGTTGCGAGTGCTTCCTTCATGAAGATGTTGACCAGCCCAGATGAAATCACACAAAGAAAGAAACTGTCACCCAATGGGCGACGTGGGGTGAAGCGTGGAAACAGAAAAGATGGATGACTGACCTTTTTTCCCAGCTTCTTCTGACCCATCTTTCAAGTCCACGTCATACCTTATTTCCCCCAGCAACCTCAGTGGCAAACCTGAAACTGGCCAAAGACCAAATATTATGGGGGCAGCTGGGATGTGTAGTTAATTTAAGTAGCACTGCTACACCTGTTATGAGGTGCAGTTTCCTCCAAAGCAAAATGGAGTGTGAGACCTCCAAAAACTTCTCAAATGGCTTAATTGGGCAGGCCAGGCTTTCCTAGCCAGACTGGTATAGGCCTCACCCCAGTGGGCTGTAATCCCAGCCCCAGCTGCCTGCCTCGAGCTTTGCAGGCCCAGAAGGAATTTTAGCATCAAAAATAATCTTAAATGTCGAAAAATAAATAACAGAAAAGCCCCACAAGGGGAAGGATAACTGTAAACCTTTGGCTTGTATAAAAGGACAAACAAAGGTTCTTTTTATAAATATAAGATGTGTTTGTAAAAATTGAAAAAATACAAAAGAGCATAAAGAGGCACAATGGACTCGATACAAAATGTCTTAAAACATTCAAGTCAAGTCAAGTTGGGGACCATGCACTGGTACAGCATGTTACCGCACCCACTACACGGCGAAACAACTCGGGATCCTGGTTGGCAACCCCCAAGGCAGAGACGCGGTCCAGTCCCACCCTCCAGAAATGACCCTCCATCTGCTGCAGCCAGGTGTTAGGACCAGCAACCTCATGGCCCCCCCATGCTCTCCCAGTCCATCTACTGACTTCATAGGAAGAGTCACCAGAGTCACATGAATGTCACTGCCAAGGTAAGTAAACCTTTCGATGAGGTCGACACTCTCTTCGCAGAGAGACACACTGCTGATGGACGTGCCCAAGAGGTCTTTAAAGGCGTGTATGTTGGTTTTTATCAGGACACTCGCAAGCCCAGACACTCAGACTCCTCACACAGTCTCTCGAGACCCCCGATCAGAGCCTCCATTGACTCCATGAAGATCACAGCATCGTCAGCAAAGTCAAGATCCGTGAATCTTTCTTCACCAACAGATAACCCACAGCCGCTGGACCCTACGACCTTGACCAACACCCAGTCCATACAAGCATTGAACAGAGGAGGAGAAGAACACACCGCTGATGAACCCCAGTATCAACTGGGAAAAACACAGAGGGTCTGCCTCCACTCTGCACAGCACTCACAGTACCAGTGGACAGGCTGACCATGATATCCAGCAACCTCAAGGGGATCCTGCGAACCCTCAGGATGTCCCACAGGGAAGCTCAATCATCTGAGTCAAACGATTTACGAAAATCGACAAAGGTTGCAAAGAAACTCTGCCGATATTCTCGTTTGCGCTCTATGAGAACCCTGCATGCCAGGATGCTGTCGATGGTAGACTTCTTAGGTGTAAAACCAGACTGTTCCGGTCGATGGTAGGTGAGCGGGTGATCACGGATCCTACTGAGGACGACCCTAGCGAGGACCTTACCCGGCACCGAGAGCTGTGTTATCCCCCTATAGTTGCTGCAATCCTTCCCTTTCCAGATAGGGATGACATGTCCCGTTTTCCAGTCAGTTGGGATGATGCCAGTCTCCAAAATGGAAGCAAATATTGCTTGCAATGCCAGGAGGACAGCCTTACCTTACTTTAAACATTGAAACAAATAAAAGAAAGCCAACACAGAAAACAAGCACAATACTCCCTGAACGTCCACTATAAGTGAATGATTCCAAACTCCAGGGCCTGCTCAGCTTATTTATTAAACCAGAGGGAGGAGCCAGCAGCAGCGAGGTCATGGTGGCCCCACCTCCTGGGGCTCCACTCATAAAGAACAAGGAACAGAACTTCATGTAAAGAGACCATACGCTATTAGACAATGAAAATAAGGAGACAATGAAGACGATAAAGGGCTGGGGCTCTTAGGTGATCCCCGTATAATTGAAAAAATGAACATGAAAAAGGTGGGGTGTTGTCCTGGCTCCCTCTGAATGAATCCAAGATGGTGGAGGGACAGGTTTTCAGGAAGACAAGACAAAAGGGGCAATTCAAGAGGCCTGAAGATGAAAGTGACGTCACAGGTGGTTTGACCATCAATCATCTGTTCTGCAGATGGAGGAAGAGAAAAGGCATTAAGTGACAGCGCCACCTCCTGGCTTGGAGTGTGATTAGCAGTAGACAAGCCCTGAAGTTTGTACACAGGTGTGACGTCAATCACATAGGAATGAAGAGAAATAATTAAAAATTAGCAAAATCAACAAACATAAATCACATATAACTTCAACTAGATACATTTAGCGTTTTTTTTTCAGTTTTGTATATTCTTTTTTAACATCTAGTGATAGATTTGAATAAAAGCACAAAGAAAATCTGCATTTTCAGACATTTATTTAACAAAAATATCAGTAGATGATCTACTGGGTGTGGCAGGCGACTGCGGACCTTGCCCCACCGGGACGCCTGGAGTAGGGAAGCACCAGGAGATGGACAATATCTTCCCTGGATTACATCAGGGTCACAGATGGAGAGCTTGGAAGCTCAACCCTTTTGGGGTCCATGGCCACTGCCAGGGTGCGCCTGGACCATCTCAGAGTCCTGGACGGCAGCAAGAAGATCATCAGGGAGCACCTGGAGCACATCTGAGTGATCTATAAAGGGGGCTGCCTCACTCCATTCGAAAAGCTGGAGTCAGGTGGAAGAGGAAAGAAGAACTGAGCCATTATTGTGGGTTGGTGCAATGTGTGTATTGTGCTGAAAAAGATTAAAAGCGTGTGTTTGGACATCTGGCTGTCTCAGTGTCTGTCTGTGTCCGGACATCTTTTATATGTGAAAAATGAAGTTCACAACTTGTTCTCAGAAGCTAGCATTGCCACCTTCAGCAGAAATGACTTCTTGTAGGTGTTATGCATGAGTGCCCACCAGTGTCATAGTTTGGACCACTCTTCCATGCACGATTCTCTCAGCTGCGAGATGTTAGTGGGTTCTCTTGTATGTCCTGCCCCTGTGAACATTTCAATGGGATTCAAATCAGGGCTTTGACTCGGCCAGTCCATAACCCTCCAGTTCTTCTTTCTGAGCCATTCCTTGTTGGATTTGCTGCCGTCCGTCAGATCATTAACATGTTGAAAGGTCTGTTTCAGGCTCAGCTTTTGGAAAGATGGCCTCATAGTCTCCTCAAGCACACTTTGATAGGATGAAGAATTCATAGCTGACTTAGTGACTGCTGGCCATCCAGGCCTTGAGGTAGCAAAGCAACCCCAAACCTTCCATCATCTTGGTCATAGCTGATATGAGGTTCTTCTCTTGATTTGCTACCAAGCAAGTCTACCGTCCATTACTGTCACCAAACATTATCTTTGAATAATGGTTGTGGCTCTGTGGCTGAAGATCTGCGCTTGTATCTGGAAGGTTGCCAGTTCAAATCCCGTTACTGCCAGACGGATCCTATTCCATTGGGCCTTTGATCAAAGCTCTTGACCTGAAACTTGCTCCAGGGATGCTGTACAATAGCTAACCCTGAACTCTGACCCTCAAAGGTCACGTGAAAAGACAATTCCCCTTCAGGGGAATTAACAAAGTGTATCAAATCAAAGATAAGAGCACATTGTTCCAGAAGGTCTGGTCTTTGCCGAGATTTTCAATGGCAAACTGTTTGGACAGCAAATGCTTTTTCCTGGCACACCTCCTATGCCAGTCCACTTTGTGCCATCTCTTTCTGCTTGTAGATGCTTGCACTTTAATACCAATTTTTGCAAAGAGATTGTGTGATGACATTTTGGGGTCTTGGACACTTCGTTTAGGATCAACTGGTCAGCTCTTGGGCTGAGTTTGATGGGCCTGAGCAAATTAAAAGTCGTTTGAAATCCTCGCCACTTATAGATGATGCTCCTTACAACAGAGTGATTCATTTCAAAATAATTTGGTGATCTTTTAAAATCCCATACCGGACTCTCTAGGCCTCCATAACCGTCTCTCTGAGGGCCTCAGAGATTGATTAATGAGACCTCATACGTCAGTAGCAAAGAGAGCACAAGACCCTCGATGCCAGTGGCTTAAATAGGACCGTCAGGTCCACCTGTTAACTTCCTGTAATCATCGGCACCTCGTCTGGAACACCTGAGTCTACTGTAGTTTTATGGACTTGACATTGTGAGAGAGGTGGAGGTGGGCTTACTATTCCCATATGATAAATCTGCATTTTTGTACATTTAGATGAGGAGAAAGAATACACCATGTGAGGCGTACGTGTCACATGGGGGGCACATTTGGAAATTTTGCACAAACATTAGGAAGTTTTGCTTTACACAGAGAACCAGCGGAAAAAGTAGTGTGGTGGACACTTTGGGGACCTTCAAATTTGGAAATATAGGACTAGCGAGCTTCGTTGGGCTGAAAGGCGTGTTCTCGTCCAGATTGCTCCAATGTTCTAACGCCATTTGTTCAAGTGCATCACCTTCAGCTGTAGGCACCATTTGCATGAAGATCTAATGATCATATTTCCACGGGGTGGACTTATTTTTTCTGAATGACTGCACATTGTTACCCGTGAGATGTGTAGCCAAGGGGCACCTGAATGGGTGTAGCATCAGATGGCCATGTGAGCAGTGTAATAGAATGAAAAACACTCTGAAACTCCAAGAAGAGTTGGGAGAATTTCCCCATACAAAATGGTGGCCAGAAGTTATTTAATACAGGAAGTGACACCAAAGCAGACAGACGGAAGTGTCATCAGGGTGGAACCAGATCGGTATCATCCACAGTAGCCGGAAGTGACGTCATTATGGAGGGGCTGGAAGGGACGTCATCTTTAGGGGTCGGATGTGATGTCGTCATGGTGGAGCCAGAAGTGACGTCATTATTAGGAGCTGGAAGTAACGTCATTAATGGTATTCGGAGACAAGATTGTTGTGTAGTGGCCATTTTGGGAAACTGGAAGTATTGTAGGTAAGTGGATGTTATGATTAGATAGATAGATAGATAGATAGATAGATAGATAGATAGATAGATAGTGTGAAATAAGGAGCTATATAGGCACCTGACCCAGCACAGATTCACACTGAGGCATGTGTGCAAATAACAAGACTTTATTTTTCTTCAGCTGGAGAGCCCGTCTTCCCCGTAATCCCTCCATCCACAACACAGTCCCAAAGCACTTCAAATACACAGACCACACTATTCCACTGGCACCACCACTCCTTCCAGGCAACCTCCTCCTCTTCCTCCCGATTCTGACCCTGAGTGGTGGTTGCTGGTTCCTTTTGTGGCCCTCCCGGAAGTGCTTCCGGTGCTTGCTCACCTGTTGCCAATTGCACTCCTGGGTGGGGCCGAAGATTAGTCCAGCTGGGTTCAAAGATCCATGCCGCACCCCTTGGCGGCCACCGAAGATCCCCACAGGGTTGTGGAGAACTCCATCTCCCAGGGAACCCTGCAGGAGACTGATGCACCATTGTCCACCAGTGGGGCTGCCACCAAGCGTCCCGGGAGAGGTACTGAGGAGCCCATGGCTGCTCCCCCGGAACATAAGCAGTAGGGGCTTCCGGCCGGGCATGGGACCCGGCTGCCCACCACAATAGATAGATAGATAGATAGATAGATAGATAGATAGATAGATAGATA
>JANRMT010062797.1:8242053-8263703 GCA_026402145.1 Polypterus bichir lapradei | reverse complement strand
ATAGATAGATAGATAGATAGATAGATAGATAGATAGATAGATAGATACTTTATTAATCCCAAGGGGAAATTCACAATAGGATTATTTTTCTTCTTTGCTTCTGTTAAAAGAGAGAGGGAGAGAGGCATTAGTACGCACAATCAAACCCTTATCTCATGTAAGATCACTCACCTTAGCTGCCGCCAGGTGGAGAAAGTGAACAATTCCCATGGGGTGCACTTACTTTTTCACATGACTGTACCATCTCGCTCCATTGAGGTGAGTACACAAACTAATTTTTAAGGGGGGAAAATGCAACTTAAACTTAATCCTCTGAACAATACATGGGGGGGTAACCAACTAGCAAGCGCACATGGACACGGAGAGAAGTCCCCAGAAACAGCGATGGCGCTGAGTTTCCAATGCAGATGTCTGGAGCTGCAGCGTAGCATTGTCCACTTTTCTGGCACCATCAGGAATGAAACATGGGAGGGCGCCCTGAAAGAACGCACCCCAATTTCACTTCATCTGCTCGCTACGTGTCACGGAAAACGACATGGAAAGGAAAGTCCAGCCGTCTGCAGATACCTGTGCCGTGACCCCCGTTGGCGTCACCCACATTCTTTTCATGCTTTGCTCTTTCAAAGGCTGGGCTTTTTTTTTTTACGCCGTCTCGTCCATTAAGCCAAGTCTTTCCTGATCGTTATCGGCTTCCTCGGGAATACGCTTTAGGCGCATGACGCGACTCTAGGTGGGGTGGGGGGGGAGCGGGGGGGCTCGTGTTTTTAACACCTTGGGAGTCATGCTCCCGTAAGCAGTTGAGTGCCCAGGCCTTGCTTTTGTTTTCACATAAACAGCCGTCTATCAAGGGCGGGCGACAGGGGCAGGGGTACCTCCTATCTTCTAGTTTTATTTCTGGCTGGACGTTTCATGCCCCTTTAATTTACGGGGCAGGTGGGATGGCTGCCTCTTCTTCATTCAGACCCTTAACTCCCCCCCCCCCCCCCCAAAACAAAGTAAAACACCCAGCGGATGAAGTCACAGCTGCTTGTCCCTTCTTTTATTTGTGTCGGTTGTATTGTCAGCTTCAGCCATCCTGAAAAGAAAATGCAAAAGCGGCTCGGCGATGACTGACAGCCTCGGAGGTGTCGAGGCAATTAGTGGCGATAAGCAGTGAACTCGGGGACGGTGTTAAAATGCTGCGGGTGCTAATAAAAGCGGCTGGAGCCCGGGCTCGTTTAACCAGCCCTGGTCATTTTGCTGACTTTGCGGTTCCTACTCAGCACCCCGCAAGGCGGCCAATTTCCATACAATCAGCACAACTCGACTTGACGCCATCTTCTGCAGGCTCGGGCGAGAAAACGTTGTGCGGCGGAAGCAGAAAGGAGACACCTCGACAAAGTGCATCTTTTGTTTACTGTAAATGGAGTTAAAGTGGCTCTTGTGGTTTCCTTTGTGCACTCGGGCCACAGTTCATTTAGTGCAACTGAAGCAGATGCCATCGGGTGGGGAGGGAGAGCCGCAAAGGTCAGGTACCCAAAGTCGCCGGCGCAGGAAGCCCACTCGGGGTCGGCGGCTCCTGATTCTCACTCTCGACTTTTTAATTGCCACTTTGTTCCTATTCATCTTGGCCAGAGAGGCTCGGCTCCAAGTCCTCCTCCGGGCAACTGATGGTGGGGAGAGATAATTGGAGATTTTAAAGGTGAGGACGGGGACGGATTACCCTGTGAAGAAGGAGGATTGGAATGAGCACTCGGGCTACGTTTCTGAGGCTTTAATTACTCGTGAGCACCAGGAAGCACATTTCACCCTACAAGACAGAGAAGGACCGAGAAGTCCTGTCGCTGGAGTTTAATGGCTTCGTGGTGGTGCAGTGCTTGGCATTCCTTCTCACACACGCATCCAGTGTCTTGCATTTTCACATTCTTCATGTGCCTACGTGGGCTTTCCAAATCCCAAAAAAGATGGGCAGGTCACATTAACTGTTTATTTATTGTGCCACTCACATTCACACCGAAGATGGGACGGTGATTTATTTATTTTAGCGCGATGGGGATTCCAGGAACGCACCCAGCCTTGGCCCGATCCGCACACACTCACGGGCAGGGACACGAAACAAGAAATGAATAACTAATATAAACTGCTCAAAAAAATTAAAGGTACACTTTGAAAACACGTCAGATCTCAATGGGGATAAAAAATCCTGCTGTCTATCTCTACTGCTATGGGCTGATGTGGTGATGAGGAACGAAAGGATGGCAGCCACATCATCTGATGATCAACCTACAGAGGCCTGAATTCAAAGACACATCCCGAAAATCAAAAGGAACAAATGATGCGGCAGGCAGGCAGGTGAGTACATTGGGCCGAAATGTCATTGCAGCAACTCCAAATTGTACTCAGTAGTTTGTATGCCAACCCATGCCTGACAACGTCCTAATGAGACGACAGATGGTGTCCTGGGGGATCTCCTCCAAGATCTGCATCAGGGCATCACTGAGCTCCTGGACAGTCTGAGGTGTCAGATGGACCCAGACATAATGTTCCACCCAGAGGTGTTCTATTGGATTGAGGTCAGGCGAGTGAGCGTGTGGGACAGTCAATGGGATCAGTTCCTTCATCCTCTCGCCACATGAGGCCGGGCATTGTGGTGCACCAGGAGGAACCAGCATAGGGTCTGACAATGGGTCCAAGGATTTCATCCCTATACCTAATGGCAGTGTTGTCTAGCCTGTAGAGGTCTGTGCGTCCCTCCATCGATATGCCTCCCTAGACTGACCATCACCATCACCAGTCATGGTGAACGATGTTACAGGCAGCAGAACTTTCTCCATGGCTTCTCCAGACCCTTTCACGTCTGTTACATGTGTTTGGGGTGAACCTGCTCTCATCTGTGAAAAGCCCAGGGCGCCAATTCTAGTGTTCTATGGCAAATGCCAATCGAGCTCCACGGTGTCCACAAGAGGACGTTGGGCTCTCAGGCCCTCCTCAGGAAGTCTGTTTCTGATTGTTTGACCTGCCTGCCTGCTGGAGGTCATTTTGTAGGCTCTGCCAGTGCTTATCCTGATCCTCCTTGCCCAAAGGAGCAGATACTGGTGGGTCTTGCTGATGGGTTAAGGACCTTCTACGCTGCTCCACTGGGCCTCCTTTTCAACTTTCCCCGCTGTCCTTTCTTGTCCCCAGCAGCCCCTGCTCCCACTTCAGTTCTCCAATGAGGGTAATCCCCTTTGGGGTTGCTGGGAAAAGGAGTTCTTCCTGAGGTAGTACTGCTACACCCACATGGGTATTAAGAGTCATATTGTCACTAGTAGCAAGTCCAATGCAGAACATAAGAGAGGAGACCATTCAGTCCGTTTGACGCTCGTTTCTTTAGCTAATCATTAGGATCTCTCAATATCTCATCCAGATCCTTCTTAAAGGTTCTCCCTCAATGCCATGGCTTGGTAGTTTGCTCAGATCTCCACAACTCTTTGTATAAAGCAGTCCTTCCTGGCTTCAGTCCTAAATGCACTTCCCGTTAATTTCCACTGGTGTTCTCGACTATGTGATTGATCCTTAAGATGAATGACTTCAGCTGCTTCTGCTTTAGCAACACCTTTGAGGATTTTGAAGACCTGGATGAGGTCCTCATGCAGTCTCGTCTGCTCAAACTACACAGGTTTGATTCTCTGAGTCCGTCACAGAGGGACATGTTATTGGCCTTGGAACCCCTGCAGATTTTATTGTTTTTTCTCCAACCCTCTAGAGTTTTTTTTTTTGTTGTTTTTTATTCTGTCCTCTCTGGCCATCAGACCTTACTTCATTCTTTGTTAATATTGCCTAATTTTTATATTTTTTCTTTTTTTCTTTCTTCATCTTGTAAAGCACTTTGAGCTCAATCATTTGTATGAAAATGTGCTGTAGAAATAAATGGTGTTGTTAAGTCCTGGAATGTACTGGGTTGCTCTCCTCTGCACAGCTTCAAGTTAGACCCCTTATAACTTTGCAAGATGCTGAAAAATGAGTTTGCGCTTTTGTTTAAAGTCGATTAGATTACCGTAACACACTCCTCTCAGGACCACCTAAAAAAGACGGCAATCGGTTGCAACGAGTGCAGAATGGAGCTGCCAGAATCTTAACTAGGAAAAAAAAAATCTGAGCACATCACGCCAGTCTTAGCGTCACTACACTGGTTACCTGTGCCATTTAGAATTGAGTTTAAAATCCTGCAGATGGTTTACAAAGCCTATAATAATCTGCTCCATCCTATATCCCAGAATGCCTGTCACCTTACACTCCGAATCGTCACCTCAGATCTTCAACAACAACAACAACAACAACAACATTTATTTATATAGCACATTTTCATACAAATAGTAGCGCCAAGTGCTTGAAGACCCTTCAAATGAGGGTCTGCTTAGAATTCCAAGAGCTAAACTTTGAAGAAGTGGTGAGGCGGGCGGCCTTTACCGATAGAAATTCACCATACTAATACGGTGGAGCGCTTTTAAAACACCGCTAAAAACCCGTTATTGTAACATGGCTTTCTCGTAGCTACATGTTAGTGTATCCCTGTTAATCTGTATGTGCACTGAATTATCATTTCTTTTACGGCTCCACACTCCATCCTAACCCCTGCTTTCTCTGCTGTTCTTTTGCCGTTTTCTCTGTGGTGGTGATCTGCACCCCCACCACCTGATCAGGGCACCATACAGTCCTTACATTGATGGAGTGAAGGCCAGAGGTCCACATGACCAACATTATCAAATTCTTTTACGTGAAGTCTGAAGGACTGATTGAGATCATTTATGTTAGGGGGGCCGGGTGGTTTCTTGGTCTTGAAACCCCTGCAGATTTTGTTTTTTTTCCTCTGGCCCATCCAGAGTTTTTTTGTTTTTTCTGTCCTCCCTGACCTTTCTTTATTCTTTCTTGCCTAGTATTGCATAATCTTATTTTTGTTTCATATAAACGTTTCTTTCTTCATCTTGTAAAGCACTTTGAACTCCAACATTTGTACGAAAATGTGCCATATAAATAAACGTCGTTGTTGCTGCTAGGTCTTTCTTGTGGATTAGATGTGGTGTCACCATAAAGCCCAAATCCTTTTCAGAGGTTGTCTCCTTTAAGATGGCGTCACCCGTCCTGTGTTTATAATGTCTGGCCCACTCTCAACCCATCTCAAGTAAGTAATTACAGACCGGTATCTCTCGTCTCGTTTCTGTCTAAAACATTGGACCATGCTGCCTCTGACCAGGTCTCTTAAGGTTTCTTCTATGGAGAACACTGCTCAGTCCTAATCAGTTAGGTTTCAAGAAGGGCCATTCCACCGAGACGGCACTACGTAACTGTTGTCAACACATTACTGCACACCAACATGTCATCTGCCCTTATCCTGCAACATCTCTCCTCTACCTTCAAGATGGCTAACCACCAGCTTCACTTTACCTGCCTCTCTGTCACTGCCCTCTACTGGTATGAGTCTACCTCCTGCAGTGTGTCCTGGCATAGAGAGATGTCAAGGGTACACCGTGAAGCCCCAAAGATTGGCATTGGGCCCACTCCCTATACTCCTCCTCCTCACTAAGCCCTCTCACGCAGCCCCATGGATTCTCTGGTCAGTGCTGTGCTAATGGCCTGTGCTTGTCGTTCACTCCAGAGGACCACACAACATCAGCTCATCACACTGAAACTGCAACTTGAATGAGGGAACATCATCTCCAGCTCAACTTGGTGAACACGGACTTGTTTGCTATTCCACACTACAGAAAATTAATTCTAAGACAAGTGAAAAGTATTTAAATTATGATATTAAAGAATTATTGAGCCCTGTGGTGGGCTGGCGCCCTGCCCAGGGTTTGTTTCCTGCCTTGCGTCCTGTGTTGGCTGGGATTGGCTCCAGCAGACCCCCGTGACCCTGTAGTTAGGATATAGTGGGTTGGATAATGGGTGGATTGAAGAATTATTGACTTGTCCAAAAATTTCTATTTACGATTATTTCACCTACTTGTCAAGTCATTTTTGTTTACCCTTTGACAGATTTTTATGTTAAATCCAAGCCAAACGACTCCCATTTAAAGTTTTTTTTGTACAGTTTTTGCAATGCAGCTCGTCCATCTGGTCAGCACCCCATTTCTGTTCTGATCGCTAACCCACACCAAGTTGGTATGCAGCCTTGATCGACCGGTTGACCTTCACTGACCATGTTGCAACTATCTCTCCATCATGCAGGTTCATTCAATACAACATCCGAAAGATCGGACCATCTCTGATGGAATATGCAGCACAACTCCTGGTCCAGGCCTTTGGTCTCAGAAACTCTCTGTTGGCTCGAGTGCCACCAGGCTGCAGCAGATGACTCATAATGCAGCAGTAGATCTGACGTTCAGCCAGCCAAGGTGGGCACGTGACACTCCTCTCTTCAGATCACTGCATTGACTCCCTGTAGCGGCACACCTATTAAGTTCTCGCCTACAGAGTGGTCAGTGGATTAGCTGTGTGGAAGTGTGAGGGACGATATGCTAGACAGAATAAATATTGGGGCACCGACCTGGTCAGGTCAGGTTGGGGGTCATGCACTGGTACAGCGCGTTGCTGCACCCATCACATGATGAATCAACTCAGGATGCTGGTTGGCAACCCCCCAGGCGGACACTCACCCTCCGGAAATGACCCTCTGTCTGTCACATCCAGGTGTTATGTGGGCGTCCCCTTGGCCTGGTCCAGACACTCCTCAACAATGAGCAGGTCACCCTCTGGGAATCGCGCCACATGGCCGTAGTGCCGTAACTGACGCTCCCTCTCAATGCAGGTCATGTGCCTCATTCGGGACTCCATGAGCAACACAAAGTCACACCAGCGACACCCAAGGACTCTCTGAAGAGACACATATGAAGGAGTCCAGTCTTCATCTCAGGTCACTGGAGAAGGTCCATGTCTCGCAAACAGGGAGCACCAGGAATTTAAAGAGTTGGACCTTTAATATCAGGAGCGCCACACACCCCTTTCCAGAAACCTCAAGACCCCCACCCCATACTCTCCTAATCCATCTACTGACTTCATAAGAAGACTCACCAGAGTCACATGAATGTCACTGCCGAGGTCAGAAAGCTTTTTTCGAAGAGACAATATAAACAGACGCTCTTTGGCGCAAATGAAAATCAAAGCAGAAGTTGATGGCCTCTTAGGACTTAACTGAAGGCTTTTCATGCAGGTAGGTCACTAGGATGGAGTTCTGTTTTGCAGGGTTCTCTGATCAGGGAATGTGAACCAGAAGGGGCGGAGTCAACAGGACATGATTAGTGCCCCGTCTTCAGCCATGGGTGCTATAACATACCTTAGTTAAGCCCAGAGGATGACCCTCTGACGCCCATGAATGACAGCGCCAACGTAGCTGGAGACACTTGTGAGGACCTCTGCTGCTTCTCGACCAGACTGGTCTGCAGAAGAACAGATGCCATCTCGATGTGCTTTCAAATCTCAGTCCAGACTCTTTTGATGTGTTGCTCGTAGTTGGTGGAGCGAACTGCCCACCTCCATTTGAACTGCAGTCTGTTTCAATGTGTTTAAAAAAGCATTTGAAGACCCTCTTGTTTGGTGTTTCTATCCAACTAATATCAGCTTTTTGGTTTTGTAAACTACTTCTTCTTCTTCTTCTTTCAGCTGCTCCCGTTAGGGGTTGCCAAAGCGGATCATCTTCTTCCATCTCTTCCTGTCCTTGTCATCTTGTTCTGTCACACCCATCACCTGCATGTCCTCCCTCACCACATCCATAGACCTTCCCTTAGGCCTTCCTCTTCCCTGGCAGCTCTATCCTTAGCACCCTTCTCCCTATATATCCAGCATCTCTCCTCTGCACATGTCCAAACCAACGCCATCTCGCCTCTCTGACTTTGTCTCCCAACCGTCCAACTTGTGCTGACCCTCTTATGTTCTCATTTCTAATCCTGTCCATCCTCATCACACCCAATGCAAATCTTAGCATCATTAACTCTGCCACCTCCTGCTCTGTCTCCTGTTTTTTGGTCAGTGTCATCATCTAAACCTACATAACATGGTCGGTAGGGCTCAAAAGAGGATAATTCCATGCTGGACCAGGGGGTGGCAGAATGCACTGATCCCTTTTCTTTTTCCACTGCAGACCAACTATGGGATTTTCCGCCTGAGTCTGACGACGTCACTTCCCCCTTCCAGCACAGCTCTATTCTGTTTTCTCCTCTCAGACTGTATTTAGTACTGACCCCCAGTATTTGAGCTCACGCCTGGTCCTCCTGACCTGCAACTCACACCCCATACTCTGCCACTCAGGTACGCTGGTCTCACTACCGTCCTGTAGACCTTCCCTTTCACCTTCATCTGTCACAAATCACTCCTGACACTCTTCTCCACCCACTCCACTCTGCCTGCACTCTCTTCTTCACTTCTCTTCCACAATCCCTGTTACTGTTGATCCCAAGTATTTAAACTGCTCCACCTTCACCAACTCTACCCCCTGCATCCTCACCATTCTGTGCTGTTAAAGTGCCATCATTCTTCAGATGACATGTAAAACCGAAGTCCTGAAACCCCTCTGGTTCAAAAAGATCCCACCCTGGGCATCCTTTGTAAAGAGTTGGGTGTTTCACAGATGTCCTGGCTAAATTATCCACCACATCCTGGCCATTCTGGCCCCAGTCATCCCCTGTCCATAACTGGCTATTTCTCTCACCCCTTCACCACCGAATAGCTCATGTGTGGTGGGCATACTGCTGGTAAAATGGCTGGTGTTGCACCATCCAAGTGGATGCTTCACTTTGCTGATGGCTGAAGTGTCTCCCCATTCTTCATGTAAGAAGTGTCGAAGGCGCTATATAAATGTCATATCAACTTCTTCTTCTTCTTTAGGGACCTTCAAAACACAACTTGATGTTATTTTGGGAGAATTAAGTGGGTAGGACAAGTGACCTTTGTTGGGCTGAATGGCCTCTTCTTGTCCATGTTCTAATATTGTTGATCATCAACCTCAAAATGGCACAAAATGACACTCCACCTGCTTAAATTATTGACTGACCTGCCTTTGAAGTTTTGTGAAAAGGAATAACTTTGACCCCTTATAGCCCACGAGGAGGTAACCCACTGGTTGATGCGGCCTGCACAAATTCAAGTTCTTCTGATCGGATTTCCTGAAGACACCTCTTGGCTTCCTCTTCATCATAAGGGTGTCATTTCCATGAACAAAATATGGTCCAAAAATGACCTAAAAAATGAGGAATTATGGGGTCTGGTGGGCCAAAAATTGTGAAGAATCCCAAAAGAGTTCAACATCGTTGCATAAGCAGAGATCAAGACGAGTCGGACGAAATATCATAAGGGTGTCAGGAGGCGGTAGACAAAGTGACTTCCAAGTAATCAGAAGCTTTCATATGAACACAGAAAATGAATTTCTTGGGTATTGAAACCCCATAAGTGAAATGGAGTGGTGGCTCTGAGGCCAGGGATCTGCACTGGCAATTGGAAGGTTGCCGGTTCGAATCCCATAAATGCCAAAAGGGACTCTGGTCTGTTGGGCCCTTGAGCAAGGCAGGCCCTTAACCTGCTTTGAGTAGTGAGAAAAGCGCTATATAAATGCAAAGAATTATTATTAAATGTAAATTGAGCCAAACACGGCAAGGTGATGTTAGAAAAACAAAAGAAAAGAATTAGTCACAAGAGCGTGGGACGCTGGAGCGTATCCCAGCATGCACCGGGCGCGTTTAAAATAAAATCGTCTCGTCTGCCGCAGTCGTGACAGACCTGTCTGGCCCCTACGGCTGGGAGGATGCGGTTTTCTTGACTTGATCCTGGGAGAAAGGGGGGAGGGGGGAACGGGATTTCTGAAAGTTATTTTCTTTTAAAAAAAAAAAAGTGGAAAATATTTTTGCTCTCCATCCCAGGCAGCGTGCGCCATGCCGAAACGTGTGTTTGTCTGTGTATGTTTACAACAGCTGTCACGAGAGACACGAGAAACAAGAAGAGCGATGTAAGCCAATCCCTGCCTTCGTTGAATATTTAATGCGGACGGCCTGAAAGTAAAGCGCGCTCGTTCTTCTCTTCCGTCGCTTTCTTTCTTCCTTAGCCCCCCATCTAATGTTCTCCTGGGAGGGATGGGTTTTCGTGCGCTGGTCACTCTTAGCACCTCTTTAGGCCTTTAGGCCTTCTGGCTCCTCCAGGCTGATTTCCTGTGTCTCGGCGGATGTGAGCGCACGCACGCGCCCGTGTGTGCGTCTACGCGTGTGTGTGTGTGTGTGTGTGTGTGCATACTTTCAAAGAAATTGGATTGTCGTTATGGATTTTTTCTTTTTTTTTTTTGAAATCCGTTTTCAGGTCAAGTTTTGAAATGTGTAAACTGTTGTGTTATTTCATCAGGCAGCAGTGTAGCACACATACCTCAGACGCTGAGCACCCAGGACTATAAAGTGATCTTTAAACGAGATGACTGGAGTATATAAGTGGATTAAAGTGCCCATAATGGGAAAACAAGTGCCCATTTCAAGTGCAATTGGAAGAAATTTAAGACAAGGAAAGTTGCATTATAAATTTATTATCAAATTGAGGGTCTTTTCGCACTCATTGTGGCCTGAAACTTAAACCTATATTTTCTGTCTTTGGTTTCCTTTCTTTAGGTTTCCTTAATGTGCAGAAGATGTAATCCTTTAGATCGGATTACTGTTGTAGGTTTGTTAGTCAGTGTCTAAAAAGTTCTGATTGAATTTGGATTGAGCGTTGTGCATTAAAACCGCTGCTCTTTGATACCGACTCGTATCTGACCTTAAAGTGAATGTAACAAAACCTACAGATTCCTGCAAACATCCTGCCATCGTTGGCTTTCTTCTCCCGTGCCTTTGTAATCGCATTGTCAGGCTGGAGCATCAGCTGCAAAACATGCCTGCCATCTCTCACAGGGCAAGAGGATGCATTTTTAATGAAAAAATATAAAAAAAATAAATAAAAGAAAGAAAGAAGGAAAGCCTGCAAGTGATGTCTGGCACCGCGCTCTTCAATTAAGCGTGTAAATTGTCTCTTTCCTCTTCTGTGCTGCTCCATTATTTCAGACGGCGAAAAGGGAAAAAGTGTCTGAGGGTCGGGCACGCGGCGCGGCTCCGCTTCAGACCGTCAAAGTCACGCAAAAAGTCAAGGCAGTCTGAAAATTAGGCAGCAACCATACCCGTCTGACGCCGTGCCACACGTTCACAATGGCTTATGGGTAGTTGGAACACGCGCAGTGCACAGTGCAGCCCTCTGCCGTCCGTCCAGTTGAAGCCATGGTCAAGTGGTCCAAGAACGCTCCGCTCTGTGATTGCACCGTTGGTGATCCGTGCGCCGTCGTGACATGTCTTTGGGCACAGGGAGGGAAACCTGATGAAAATTCACCGAAGTACGGAAGTGAAAACGTGAAGGGCTAGAAAAGCTTGAAGCCTGTAGATCAATTGAACTGGTTGACCATCAACATTACACACACACACAAGGTGAAAGCTTCTGCCAGAGAAGGCCGATGGATGACCCTGGTCCACTGTTGTGCACATTTGGATATCAGCTCTGGATCTGCATGTGCCATTGAGGGACCATAAAGTTCACTCGAGATGGCAACCCAAACAACATGACTCAACAAAAAGTTTATGAATGGGTAGTAAGGTTTGAAGCGGGAAGATCAAGTGAACTGGTCGACCATCCACATTGCACACGCAAGGCGACAGCTTCCATCAGAGAAGACCGATGGACGACGTTGTCCTCTGTTGCTGTACATTTAGATTTCAGCAATGGAGCTGCAGTGCCAGAGTGCGTGGTGACATGGAGTACAATAAATGTTTTCTGAAGCTGAGTACCCAAACAACATAACTCAACAAAATGTTTATGAAAGGGAAGAACAAGTGAACTGCTCGACCATCCACATTGCACACGCAAGGCGACAGCTTCCATCAGAGAAGGCCGATGGATGATGTTTTCTGCTGTTGATGTACATTTGGATATCAGCTCTGGATCTGCATGTGCCATTGAGGGACCATAAACATTTGCGCAAGCTGAATGAGAAGAACAAGTGCAACTGGTAAAGCTCGGTCTGGTCAACCATCAACATCACACACACAAGGCAAACATCTCCATCAGAGAAAGCCGATGGACAATGTTGTCTGCTCTTGCTGCACATTTGGATTTCAGCTATGGATCTGCATGTGCCATTGAGGAACCATAAAGTTCACTCGAGATGGCAACCCAAACAATATGACTCAACAAAAAATTTATGAATGGGTAGTAAAGTTTGAAGCAGGAAGATCAAGCGAACTGGTCAACCATCAACATTGCACATACAAGGCTTCAGCCAAAGAAGGCCGATGGATGACGTTGTCCACTGTTGCTGTACATTTGGATTTCAGCGATGGAGCTGCAGTGCCAGAGTGCGTGGTGACATGGAGTACAATAAATGTTTTCTGAAGCTGAGTACCCAAACAACATAACTCAACAAAATGTTTATGAAAGGGAAGAACAAGTGTAACCGACAAAGCTTGACCTGGCCGACCATCCACATTCCACACAGAAGGCGAAAACTTCCATCAGAGAAGGCCGATGGATGATGTTGTCCACTGTTGCTGCACATTTGAGTATCAGCAATGGAGCTGCACGTACCATTGAGGAAACATAAAGTTCACTCAACAACAACAACAACATTTATTTATATAGCACATTTTCATACAAACAGTAGCTCAAAGTGCTTTACATAATGAAGAATAGAAAAATAAAAGACACAGTAAGAAAAATAAGTCATCATTAATTAACATAGAATAAGAGTAAGGTCTGATGGCCAGGGTGGACAGAAAAAACAAAAAAAACTCCAGACGGCTGGAGAAAAAAAATAAAATCTGTAGGGATTCCAGACAACGAGACCACCTGACCAGCCCCCTCTGGGCATTCGACCTCACATAAATGAAACAGTCCTCTTTGGATTTAGGGTTCTCACGGAAGGACTTGATGATGATGGTCACGTAGACTTCTGCCTTTTAATCCATCCATCATTGTTGGAGCATCATGAAGCTTTGAGTAGGTGGAGGTGGCGCAGGCCACCACCACATAGAAACTGGAAAAAGAAACAGAAAAGAGAGTAGGGGTCAGTACGGATTTTAGAGCCACTATGAATAGTTATTATGAGGAAACATACAGAGTATCAGGATTAAGTTAAAGAGAACTTATGAGAAGGCCCTGTTACAGTCATGTGTTTTCAGCAGTGTTTTAAAGTGCTCCACTCTATCAGCCTGGCGAATTCCTATTGGCAGGCTATTCCAGATTTTAGGTGCCTAACAGCAGAAGGCCGCCTGCCCGCCTCACCACTTCTTTTAAGTTTAGCTCTTGGAATTCTAAGCAGACACTCATTTGAGGATCTGAGGTTACGATTTGGAATATAAGGTGTCAGACATTCCGATATATAAGATGGGGCGAGATTATTTAAGGCTTTATAAACCATAAGCAGAATTTTAAAGTCAATCCTGAATGACACAGGTAACCAGTGTAGTGACATCAAAACTAGAGAGATGTGCTTGGATTTTCTTTTTCTAGTTAGGATTCTAGCGGCTGCATTCTGCACTCGTTGCAAGTGATTTATGTCTTTTTTGGGTGGTCCTGAGAGGGATGCGTTACAGTAATCTAGTCGACTGAAAACAAACGCGTGAACTCATTTCTCAGCATCTTTCAGTGATATAAGAGGTCTAACTTTTTCTATGTTTCTTAAGTGAAAAAATGCTGTCCTAGTGATCTGATTAATATGCGATTTAAAATTCAGAATTCAGTCAACAGTTACCCCTAAGTTCTTTACCTCCGTCTTGACTTTTAATCCTAATGTATCCAGTTTATTTCTAATAGCCTCATTGTATCCATTATTGCCAATCACTAAGATTTCAGTTTTCTCTTTATTTAACTTGAGAAAGTTACTATTCATCCATTCTGAGATACAAGTCAGACATTGTGTTAGTGAATCAAGAGAGTCGGGGTCATCAGGTGCTATTGATAAGTACAGCTGTGTGTCATCAGCATAGCTGTGGTAGCTCACGTTGTGCCTTGAGATAATCTGACCTAACGGAAGCATGTAGATTGAGAAGAGCAGCAGACCCGGGATAGAGCCTTGTGGAACACCATATCGGATATCATGTGTCTTTGAGTTGTAATCACCACGACTAACAAAGAATTTTCTCCCTGCCAGGTAGGATTCAAACCAGTTTAAGACCCTGCCAGAGAGGCCCACCCACTGACTAAGGTGATTTCTGAGAATGTTGTGATCAATGCTGTCAAATGCGGCACTCAGATCTAAGAGGATGAGAGCAGATAAATGGCCTCTGTCTGCATTCACCTGCAAGTCATTTACTACTTTAACGAGTGCAGTTTCTGTGCTGTGATTTGTTCTAAAACCCGACTGAAATTTATCAAGAATAGCAGGTTTATTTAGGTGGTCATTTAACTGCATAACGACTGCCTTCTCCAGAACTTTACTTAAGAAAGGCAGGTTAGAGATGGGGCTAAAATTTTCAAGAGCCGCGGGGTTTAAGATTATGTTTCTTAAGTAGGGGTTTAACTACAGCAGTCTTAAGACAGTCTGGGAAGACCCCCGTATCTAATGACGAATTTACTTTGTCAAGAACTTCATGAATTAGCACGCCCGATACTTCTTTGAAATAATTTGTTGGTATTGGGTCAAGGACGCAGGTGGAGGATTTGAATTGAGATATTATTTTTTGTAAATCCGGTAAATCTATCCTAGTGAAAGAGTTTAATTTGTTTATAATGGAATGCTGGGGTTTAGGAGGATCCTTAGTGTTAGGGAGATATACTATGTTATTTCTAATATCATTAATTTTTTGATTGAAAAATAGAGCAAAAGCCTCACAGGTTTTACTGGAAGTACTTAGGAGGCAAGAAGGCAAACCAAACAACACGACTCAACAAAAAGTTTATGAATGGGTAGTAAGGTTTGAAGCAGGAAGATCAAATGAACTGGTCAACCATCCACATTGCACACACAAGGCGACAGCTTCCATCAGAGAAGACCGATGGACGACGTTGTCCTCTGTTGCTGTACATTTAGATATCAGCAATGGAGCTGCACGTGCCATTGAGGGACCACAAACATTTGCAGAAGCTGAATGGAAAGAACAAGTGTAACTGGCAAAGCTCGATCTGGTTAACTATCAACATCACACACGTAAGGCAAACACCTCCATCAGAGATGGCCGATGGATGATGTTGTCTGCTCTTGCTGCACATTTGGATATCAGCTCTGGAGCTGCACGTGCCATTGAGGCACCGTAAAGTTCACTCAAGATGGCAACCCAAACAACACGACTCAACAAAAAGTTTATGAATGGGTAGTAAGGTTTTGAAGCGGGAAGATCAAGTGAACCGGTTGACCATCAACATTGTACATACAAGGTGAAAGCTTCTATTGGAGAAGGAAGACTGATGACGTTGTCCACTGTTTGCTGCCTATTTGGATATCCCCTATAGATCAGCACATGCCAGAGTGAATGGTGACATGGACTACCATTAATGTTTGCACAAGATGAGTACCCAAACAATCTGACTCAACAAAAATGATGAATGTGTAGAAAGGTTTAAAGTGGGAAAAAAGTGTAACCATCGAAGCTCCATCTGACCAACCATCAGCATCACACACACAAGGCAAATGCCTCCATTGGAGAAGACCAACAGATGAGCTTGTACACTTTTGATGCACATTCGGGTATCAACAATGGAGCTGCACATACCAGAGTGCAAGTTGACTTGGAGTACCATAAATGTTTGCACAAGCAGAGTATCCAAACAACATAACTCAACTAAATGTTTAAGAATGTGAAGAACAAGTGTAACTGACAAAGCTCGACCTGCTCGACCGTCAACATCACACACACAAGGCAGACGCCTCCATCAGAGAAGGCCGATGGATGACGTTGTCTGCTGTTGCTGCACATTTGGATGTCAGCTATGGATCAGCACATGCCATTGGGACACTTAAAGTTCGCTAAAGATGGCTACTCAATCATCATGACTCAACAAGAACTTTATGTAGTGTAGGAAGGGTTAAAGTGGGAAGAAGAGGTGTAACCGATGAAGCTTGATCTGGTCGACCATCAACATTGTGCACTCAACACAAATGGCTTCATCAGAGAAGACCAATGGATGACATTGTCCACTGCTGCTGAAAGTTTGGATATCAGCTCTGGATCTGCACATGCCATAGTGCATACTGACCTGGGGTACTTTAAACGTTTGTGCAAGATAAGTAACCAAACAACACGTCTTAATGAAAACTTTATGAATTGTGCTCACGAGGTGAATGCCTCCATTAGAGAAGACTGACAGATTACGTTATCCGCTGTTTCTACACGTTTGGATATCAGCTCTGGATCTGCCACAAGCCAACACCCTTCAGTGAATTTCAGCAGGTGTCACTCCCTCCACACTACGGCGTGTTGTTCAGCAATGGTGCAAACCCACAGCAGAGCGTCCATGTTCATTTGGCCTTAGCTTCAAGTGGATTAACGGCCAAAGGCTGTGCTGTGAGTTTTCTGCGTACCCATAAGCCATTGCGAACGTGTTGCATTGCATCAGCTTCTATCCATTGCGTTTGCCCCATCATTTTCAAAATGCTTTTTCTTTTGATTTACCCTTTGTCACACGTGTGCGCATGGGAAGCAGCTAAAAGGCCTGAATAGTAATAGTGCCACACCAAACCAGGGGGTGGCGAGTTGCACTGACTTTCTCTATTGATCCTCTGCCGACCATTCACAGGAAATCCCACGAAAATGTCACTTCCGGTTCTGGTGCCCACAATGATGTCACATTCAGGTCCCCATGACGTCACTTCCGGTTCTGGCGCCCACGATGACGTCACTTCTGGTCTCAGCCTATAAAACCGCCATCTTTACACATCTAAGTCAGTTCTGTTTTGGACTCTGACCTGTGAACAACGTGACAAATTTACCCATTTGCAGCCAGGGCATAATATACGGGTGGCTGCCCCAAACCTTTTTGATGTCTCCGGTTCATTCCTATGACACTTCATACATAGGAGCAACATGGTCCAAACATCTTAGGCACATGTTAACATATTCTATAAAGCAAAGATGCTTTCAAAAATGAGGAAATGAGAAGGTTCTAAAATATCAAAGATATCCAGACATCTCCTCCAGGAGGATACCAGGTCTACTGATATTACATCTCCAGAGTGTCGTGGGTCTTTCCCAAGGTCTCTTTGCAGATAGACAGGCAGGCACCTTGGTGATATCCTTATCTGTCACCTCAACTCGCTCCTTTCAATGTAGACAACTCTGAGCACCTCATCCTGTCTCTATGGCTGAGCCCAGATACCCTCATGAAGGAAGTTCATTTCTGCCACTTGTATCAGCTGGAATTAGCTGGGAATGAGGTGCCACTTCAGGCAGAGAAGTTTAAATGGCTCTGGGTCTTGTTCACGGATGAGGGAAGAAGATAGCAGTAGATAGACCGGTGGATCGGAGCAGCACTTACAGTCATGTGGAATTTGTACCGGACAATTGCCCTGAGGAGAGACCTGAAGCAAAGGACAAAGGTCTCAGTTTACCCCTCGATCTACATTCCAGCCTTCAGCTATGGTCACAAGCTCTCGATGGCAACAAGCAGCACAAATTATAAAGAGCGGTAAGCTGTAAATGCAGTGCATTCAGAAACTCTTCGGACGCCTTGACTTTTTCCGATGTTGCAGCCTTGTGCTAAAATCATTTCAATTTGTTTCTTTACTCATCAAGCCTGCCAAAGCAAACACAAGATTTTAGGTATTTTTCCCAAATGTATTAAAAATTAAAAGCTGAAATATCACATTGACACAAGTATTCAGACCCTTTGCTTCGTCCCCGGTGCATCCCATTCTACTGGTCATCATTGAGATGTTTGGATTCCACCTGTGGACAATTCAACGGATTCTACCTGATTAGCTCTTTCTGGGCGGATGTCGGCGGCGGGGTTGAGGGTGGTGATCATCATGGTGACAAAACCTGCCATTACGTTTTAGTTTGGACTCCCTTTGCTAGAAGGAAAGTTAGCTTCATCCGTTTGACTGACATTCCCTGCGCTTGCGTGAATAACGAGGAGCAAACTACGGCAAAAATGGCATTGACATCTGGTTGGAGATTGAAGCTGATGCGTAAAGCAAAATGCTCCGTAGACAACGTTTTGCATGTTATCGCTGAATTGGACTCTGACAGGTCGGACGCTGATTTTGATACAGGTGATCAAAAACGAATGTGAGGTGCCAGCATCAGCTGATCGCTCCCCAGCTGACCTTAGTGCTGAACAGGTTTGTGTTGCCTACAGCAAAGTCCACCTGGTAGGACCGCCACTTACAGTGACAAGAGGAACAAACCAGATTGCATTGCACTGTGACCACGTCCGCCGCGTGAAGACATCCTGGCAGCCGGGCTGCCGTGCCTTCCTGCCGAATTAGCGGAAAAGCCCACGCAACGACAGACCTTTTATGTTGATTTATGTGTGAAACCGTCGCTTTGTGTGCTCGTTTCAGAAAACTTTGTTTTTCAGGAAAAAATATTCAGCCCTCAAAGAGTTAGGAAAGACACCCACCTGTCTGGAGAAGGTCATACAGTTGAGCAAAAACCAAAAACCTTGAGGTCGAAGGAATTGCCTGCTTAGCTTGGAGACAAGATTGTGTTGAGGCACAGATCTGGAAGAGGCCACAGCACCGAAGTGATCTCCATAATTCAAAAATGGGAGATGTTTGGAGCAATAATGACATCTTCTAGAGCGGGACATCTGGCCAAACTGGGAAATCTTGGGAGAAGTGCCTTCAAAAGAGAGATGACCAGAACCCAGTGGTCACTTTAGCTGTGCACCTGTGAAGTTTTGGTATATTTCCAAATTTAATACAAATTTTAGAATGAATATCCTATTGGAGGAGACCTGGGTTCGCTTCCCGGGTCCTCCCTGCGTGGAGTTTGCATGTTCTCCCCGTGTCTGCGTGGGTTTCCTCCGGGCGCTCCGGTTTCCTCCCACAGTCCAAAGACATGCAGGTTAGGTGGATTGGCGATTCTAAATTGGCCGTAGTGTGTGCTTGGTGTGTGGGTGTGTTTGTGTGTGTCCTGCGGTGGGTTGGCACCCTGCCCAGGATTGGTTCCTGCCTTGTGCCCTGTGTTGGCCGGGATTGGCTCCAGCAGACCCCTGTGACCCTGTTCGGATTCAGCGGGTTGGTTAATGGATGGATGGATGGATATCCTATTGGAACAAATATTCAGACCCCTTTCTAGGACACTTTGCCTTGGCTCTGGTGCATCCCATTCTATTGATCATCCCTGAGATGTTTCAGTCCACCTTTGATCAACTCAATGAGTCGGACTGATCAGGACCTGTCTATAGAAGGTCCCACACTTGAGCCACGAAGTTCAGCATGTTCCTTTTGTATATTTTGGATTTTAGACCCTCTTGCTCTGCTCGTTTGACCACTCTAATTGGGGCTTTGTCCACTTTATCGGCAACTCCTTTATGCCTTTGGTGCTCTTCGGAGCTTCACAGTATAACAGAGGATTTTGTGAGAATAAAACGTTTTATTTTATAAAGATCCAGCGTTTGCTCTTATTCTAGCTTTGGACTGGTGTGTCTCTAGTAGGAACTGGAAGTGCTTTTGGAGACTTTGGGACTCCTAGTTCATGGCAGGTGGCAGCATCAGATGGAGTTTGAGAGCATCTGCAGAGAAAAATGGAAGGAAATCCACAATCCAGGCATGTGAAGCTTGTTGTGACGGACCCAAGGAGACTCCAGGCTGGAATGGCTGCCAAAGGTGATTCAATGAAGAGCAGAGAAAAGGGTCTGAATACAATGTGACATCAGGGCTGAGGGATGAATCAATCAATCAATCAAAATCTTTATTGTCATTGTAACAATGAGACATTGTACAACAAAATTTTAGGTGCAATTTTTCAGTGCAGAAAAAATAAAATAAGAAATAAAAACAAAAACAAAACACAATTACTCAAGTTACAACTAAAATAAGGGAATAAAATAAGTATCCAAAATTGTCCATGACAGCAGAACAATGTTTTCCAGTCATACATACATACATTATATTGCACTTGTCCTTTATCTAATGTTAACTTAGAATGAAGGTGCACTCGGCCAGATTGACCACTTAGCAGCGTTCAGCATGGTGATAGCTCAAGGATAGAAACAATGAATGGATTAATTAAATTAATGAATAGAGCAAAGTCCAGAGAAATCCTTAATGGAATCCTGCTGAGACAGATCTGAAGGTTCACCGTCCATGAGGACAAAGCAAAGACAACACAGGAGCAGAGAGAGGTTGTTGGGTTCGGACAGATGCAGCGGGGAAAATAAGTCTTGAACGCGTCACGTCTTTCTCAGTAAATATATTTCTAATGGGGCTATTGACGTGAAAGTTTCACAACCCAAGTAATCCACACATACAAAGAAATCAAAACAAATAAGCCCAAAAATGAAGTTCTGTGTAATAAAGTGGAATGACACAGAGAATAAAGTATTGAACACATGAAGAAAAGGAGGTGCACAAAGGCATGGAAAGCCAATACAATACAATGCCACACAGTTTGTTTTTGTGTAGCCCAAAATCACACAAGGAGGGCCGCAATGGGCTTTAACAGGCCCTGCCTCTTGACAGCCCCCCAGGCGTTGACTCTTTAAGAAGACAAGAACCCACCAAAAAAAAATGGAAGAAACCTTGGGAAAGGCATTTCAGAGAGAGACCCCCTTCCAGGTAGGTTGGGCGTGCAGTGGGTGTCAAAAAAAGGGGGTCAATACAACAGAATACCCAGAACAGAACAAAAGTCATCCTCAGTACAATACAATAGTACAACAGAAATGTTACAAGTACGGAGCAGAATTCAACAGGAGGTGACACCAAATAATAGGACTTGGATTTGTTCAGGGTCCTGGAGACCTCGGCCATCAAGCTGCCCCCCCCATTGGCCATTCCACAGCTGAGCCAGCACTGGGCCAAAGAAGGCAAATCAGGTGATGCCCTTCCAGCACAATCCTGTTCGCCCCTTTCTATGACAGACAATAATGTGCTACCTGAAGGAGCTGGTGCTGCATGAGGTGTGCGTAGGAATGGGGACTTCAGCCACACTCGCTGCCTTCTTTAGTTTTCTTTTCTTTTACTTTTTTTATTCTGGAGTGGTACAAAAACATAAAACATCAGGCAGACAAGCTTCTCCACGGCCTGGGAGGTCCAAATCCCTCATCTTCCTCACACTTCATGTGTGTATTCTGTGTCAAATTAGGTGACCATCCCTCACATGAGTGCACCACCGACAGCCTCCGACTCACTAAGATTAAGAGAATGAAGAACACGACTGACAATCCCCAGGAATGTCATGTGATGTGACACGGCTCTGAGGACAAACAGTAAAGGTCCTGGCATACATCTGGCAGGCACCTGTTACATTTCACGTAGTGCCACTGAGGTATGTACATGTAGAGTACAATAGATTGTGTTTGGTTAATAACAATGGCAATATATATATATATACATAAAGGATGGAGACAACACCTTTACCATATACAAAGAATGTGCGGAAAAGCCAAAGTGGGAAAGGCTTGTGGGAAATAAAGAAATACCAGATGATAGATAGATAGATAGATAGATAGATAGATAGATAGATAGATAGATAGATAGATAGATA
>JANRMT010062797.1:8211015-8226822 GCA_026402145.1 Polypterus bichir lapradei | reverse complement strand
CTTTCTTTCTTTCTTTCTTTCTTTCTTTCTTTCTTTCTTTCTTTCTTCTCTCTTCCACGCCTCCCAGCAAGCTTTGTGCACCTTCCACCCGACTTTGGCTCTTCGACTGGGTTTAAGGTGCTCCTTTTTATATTATCCAACCCAGAAGTGCTTCTACTCTTCTGCCCACATGACCTGACCAGGATACCTCACGTCCCCTGGTTCATTCACAGCACCCCTGGCAGCACCCAACAGGGCTGAGATGAAGAACTCCAAGTCCCATGATGTCCTGTGGGAATCCGGGGCAGTGATATAAACCAGGGGAGGTGCCCTCTTGCGTCTTTGGGTAGGTAGCGCCCTAAAGAAGCTCCCTTTCCCTATCCTTCCATATCCTGGGCATCCTTGGGTTGAGCTGCCGGCCGACTCTTACACCGCGTGCCAGTAAAACATTTGGAAAACCAATATAGACACATCCAGGGAAACCTGCTTGTGCTCCCTCCACTGGAATAAACAGCAGTTGATAACAAGGCACTAGACGACATCTGGCACATCCAAACGTCATAGCGACACGTCCACAGATAGGAGTTGGACAGCACTGTGTGAGACACAGTGAGATACAAACAGACAGGAGGGCTAATAAACGGGATTCCGAGTAGGAAATCTGACTTCAAGGGGGGGCTTTCCAGTTCCAGAACTCGGAAAAGCGGACCTCCCACTTCAGATGGAAGGCAGCATCACATCAGTCAACATCAGGTGCTTGAGGGAGAGCCAGTGAGTGAATGTCCTTATCTTCAACCAACTAAACTACAACCCCAACAGCATTTAACTTTACTGGGTTTACTATCCCCAAATACTCCTTTTCTGTACTATGAACTAAATGGACCTTTTAGTAGGGGGCTGGGTGGTCTTTTGGCCTGGGACCCCTACAACATAACTGATTTCTTTTTTGTTCTGTACACCCCAGCCATTTGACCTTATCATCAACTTAAAAAACATTTCCATGTTCTCTATTTTAAGGACTCTATTTCTCGTAACTACCTTATGTATGTGTATATTATATATCTAAATTTTATATATTATTTATTCACTGTTATTCTTATTTAAATGTAATTTGTTTGTCTTTGCGTGTCATTGGCTCTTTGACTTGTTGTAAAGCACTTTGAGCTCCATGCTGTGTATGGAAACGTCTGGTAGATATAACTGTTCTTGTTGTTCTTTACAGATGTGGACAAATGTATTGGGACCCCTTCATGAAAACAGAAGACCCCCCCCCCCCCCCCAGCCTGTCACACATGTGTGCACTGGGGGCAGTTTACAGGCTCCCACAGTGCTATTTATCAGGCAGACCGGACCCTCTCTTCTCTCATTTCCCTGCAGTTCAGCCAAAGGCCCCGCCTCTCAGTGACATCACAACCGGTCCACCCACTATTGACATCACTCACGGCCAAACCCGATGACATCACGTCCGGTACCTGTCTGGTGTTGTCCCTTCAAGTTGTCGTTGTTTCCTGCCATTGTCCAGCACTTTCACACGTCGACTGGCAGAACGTTTCCCTCACTTGACTGTGCAGCTGTGGGATGTCCGAGGGGTTTCTTGCATGCACAGCCCCATTTAAATCCCCCCAATAGCAGATCCAGCCTTTGACTTGACCATTCCAGAATCCTCCACTTCTTCCTTTTCAGCCACTGCTTGATTCATTTACGTGTGTTTTTTGGGTTCATTGTCGTGTTGAAAGGACCACAAAGGGTGGAACTTCAGTCTTCTGACAGACGGTTTCTCATTGTCCTCAAACACCTTCTGGTACAATGAAGAATCTGTAGTGGAGCTTATGGTGGTCAGCTGCCCACGCTCTGATGCAGTAAAGAAACTCCAAACCAGCACATTTCCGCCACAGTTCTTTACAGTTGCTCACAGTTTCTTCTGGTCAAATGATGATTTTGGATTTGGCCCAACGTGTCATCTGATACTGTGGCCAAACAAGTCTATCTGTGTCTCGTCTGTGCAGACCGCATTGTTCCCAATGTTCTGATATTTGCCTTGGTGCTCATGGGTACACTTTGGCCTTGCCCTGATGTTCTATCTGCTCCTTCCTGGGCACACGTCCCATGTAGATCTCATTTGTGAAGCCCCTTTCCAGTGGCAGACTCATTAACTTTGACATCAACAGTGGCCGGCAGAACATTAAAACATCAGAAAGATTTAGGCGAGGACAGGCCATTCAGCTTGATAAAGCCTGCCAGTCCCATCCACTGTGTTCCTCCAAAAATATCACCAAGGAGAGCTACCTGGAGATCCTGTGATGAAATTCTGGGCTTCTTACAGACTTTGTTCAGTGGTTTGTATTCTGCTCTCGAGTTAATCTTGTTGGGGAAGCCAGGCCTGGACAAGTTAGCAGTTGTTTGAAATCTTCTACAGTTGTAGATGATCTTCTAGCCCAGGGCCGTCTTAACAGCATTATAGGCCCCCGGGGAAAGCAGTGCACTAAGACCCAACTCAACTGTACTCAACCAGCATTGATGCAGCCTCTTGTGTCACTCAGCCTGAGACTCACTCACTTCAAATTTCATTTCTGTTCGGAAAAGAGTGAAGAAATTCAGAGGGACAAGTTATAAAAAAAAACAAGTCTATTAAAATGAAAGGAAAAGGAGTTAATTAGCAGCACAAATGGATCACCAATTAAGAAAAGGGTGAGGATGAAAACCTGCAGCCACTGGGGCCCTCCAGGACCGGAGTTGGAGACCACTGGGCTAGACAGTGGAATGGTTGATTTCCAAATGTCCTGGAGATCTTTTTGGATCCCCTTTCCAAATTCTTTCTCCCAGAAGGCCTCAGAGGGCTCTAGTCCTGGTCACAACAGACACTTTAACAACAAAGAGCAAACCAAAGTAAACGTCTGAGGCAGGCCAGTCTTAACAGCATTATAGACCCCCAGGGCAAAGCAGTGCACTGGGACCCCCCCTACACACACACACACATCCACTCAGCAAGTCACAACATACAGAGATTAGCATGGGGCCCCCGGGCAACTGGCCAGCGTGCCCATGTGTTAAGATGGCCCTGGTCTGAGGTGTAAATCAGACAAGATCCACCCTGAAGATGTTCTGATCATTTGATCCTGTTTCAAATTTGAGGTATTTGAGCTTTTGATGAATGGAGGAGGTGACTTACTTTTTCCACATATTTTTTACATTTATTTAAATAATACAATGGACTGCAGAATGTAAATGTGGCCTGATATTTGTTGTATTGCATAACCTTTGTCTAAAGATTCTGGTTAAAAGATGGTCAAATCTGGACATGTCCACTGCCACACACGTGCGCATTGGGAGGCAGCTAGAAGGACCAAAAGAAGGTAATTCCAGACCAGGCCAGGGGGTGGCAGGGTGCAGTAAACGGTTCTCTTTTATCCCTGCAGACCAGACACGGGAAATTCTGCCTGATTCTGATGATGTCACTTCCTGTTCCGGGCCTCGATGATGTCACGTCCACCGACCTGCCTTAAAAGCTCTGCTTTGGACTCAACTCTGTTCACATCTGTACTTATTATGTGCCTTCTGCAGCCAGGATTCAAGTATACCGGTGGCAGCCCCAAACCTTTTTTCGTGTGTCGAGGCTATTTTATTTTCACACCACATTTGTTAAAACATTTCACGGGGTGTACTTACTTTTTCACATGACCGTCGAAGGATAGTCATGCAGTTATCTGTCTTTGAACCTCCTCAGTCCACTTCAGTACCAACCACGGTGGCACCTTTGGCTTGCCAGCTCGATTCAATCAAATATCAAATAAGCAAAAAGGAAGAAGACGCTGGCACGAACGAGATGGAGGATTTGCCCGCTTCTCCAACATGGGGGATTTGGATAGCAGAAAAAGAACAAGTTGTTTGCTCCAGAGTCCAATTAGTTTTGCTTCAAAGTAGATGAAGACTAAACACTTTAAATGGTTGCACCACCTTTGCAATCCCCCCAAAGGCACTCCATTGTTCCCAGCTTAGAAGTCTTTGCTTTGTTGATCACCGCGAGCTCCAAGAGCCACCCCACCTGGCTGGACCCTAACAGGAACATATCAATTAATGGCCATCAGTGGAGATGCAGCGGGGTAATCCTCTCATTAAACTCTTTGAACTTTTGGGGGGATGAGCGGAGATTTGATGCATCTTGTTGTAGTAAGCGGCTTAGGTGTGAGAGCTCCGCTCAGCCATAGTAAGTAATCACTTGACAGGACCTTCTTTCTTTCTTCTGCCTGAGGTGCTACGGATTTTCCCTTTTTGTTTTAAACTTAATTCCTTTTATTTGGAAACTAAACAGAAGACAAATCAATTAAACAAAGGGGGACATCACAGCAAGTGCAATAATCGGCGATGACCAACAGAGTGCCATCTACAGTAAAATGGTTCTTTGTGTTGGATAAGAGGGCAGGTAGAAGAAGAAGGTGAACCAGGTCGGGACGTCCACTTCGGGGTTACGAGTTCTAAAGATGATCTGAGCTGGTCAGCCTAAAGAGAATTTGATTTGTGGTGTTATGGAATCTCATTTTCCCACAAAAGGTGGATTGGGATTCTTCGAGGTGAAGTCGGCGGACCCCCTTCATTTTTTTCACATTCTTTTCTCTTTCAGCCGTGCGCTAAACCCATTTTAATTCATTTTCTTCCTTCGTTAAGCAAAACTCAACACCTCAGATTCCGGCACCTCACTTTCGTTCTCGATTTCCATCTCCTGATCATCGAAATCGGAGTCCAGCAAGTCAGATTCCGATTCAGCGGTAACATTCGTATTTTGCTTTGCACATTCACTCTGGTCACTTGCCAGATGTCGATGACATTTTTAAAGTTGTTTGCTCTTTGCTATTCATACACAAGCAGGGAACTGAGGTCAAATCAGCAAAGCTAACTTTCCTTCTAGCAAAGAGAGTCAAACTAAAATGAAACAGTGAGATTTGTTACAGATTACAGGTGATTACTGTCCTCTGCCCTTGAATTTCAATAATAATCGACATCCTCCCTGAAAGAGTTAACAAATTGACTACAAATGAAAAACCGAAACATCGCATTAACACCTTGAAGGATTTTAGTCAGATAAAGCAGATGGAAGAGGAGCAAAGTGTGGTCTTGAGTGAGCATCAAGAAAAGATGGAAAAGCTGTTGACTGAAGGAAATCCAAGGCTTATACTTGGAGATGGAGTCCCAAATGAAGGATTGTCACCAAGAATAAGGAGGAAGAAAGGAAGTAAAGGGGGCACCAAAAAAGAATGAAGAATGGAAAGGCAGCAGGGGGGGATAAAATACCAGCAGAATTGTGGAAGAGTTAAGGAGAAATGAGAGTAGATGTGTGGTGCAGAAGATCTATGAACAGGAGAGAACAACAGAAGAGGTGAGGAACACTGGGGTTGTAACCATGTAGAAGAAGAAGGGTGACGTTCAGGATTGTGGAAACTACAGAGAGATAAAGATGATGAAACACAATGAGAATTTGGGAAAGGGTTAGGGAAGAGACCACCAGTTTGGTTTTATGCCAGGGAGAGGAACCACTGGTGCAGTCTTTACCTTGAGTCAGCCGATAGAGAAAACAGGAAGGTCTTCATGATGGTGTTTACTGATTTGGAGAAGGCTTATGACGGAGAGCCATGTCGAGAGGTCTGGAGGTGCATGATAGAGAAAGGACCAGAGAAGTGTGTAAGAGCCCACCATCCAGGATATACCTGAAGGATTGAGGACCTGGGGTCAGAGTTACAGACAAGACCCCAGTTCAAGAAGGAACGTCTTCATCAGGGATCTCCTGTAAGTCCTGACCTGTTTGATCTGATTATGGATGTGGTGACTCGTGATATAAACGACCAGTCCCACTGGCGCAGGCTCATTCCTGATGACACTGTGTTGTGTAGCAGAATGGAGAAGAGCTTTGGAGCATCGTGGACTGAAGATAAATACGAAGAAAGCAGAATATCTGAGGTTTAATGATGATCAGGATTCAGATGTTAGCCTGCAGGAGGAGCAACTGAAAAGAGTTTATAAATGTAAATATCGAGGATCAGTGGTAGCCCGACAAAAAATCAGTGTGCAGTGTGGATAGAAGAATTAGAAGAAGGTGTCGGGTGTGTTGAGTGATTGAAGAATTAAGGTGAAGGTTAAACGGTAACAATGATGTATGGAGCAGAGACGTGGACAGTAAAGGGAGCGCAGGAGAAGATGTTAGAAATGAGAATGTTGAGATGGATGTGTGGAGTTACAAAAAAGGACAGAATAAGAAATGAGAGAATCAGAGGTACAAACAAAAGTAGGAGAAACATCTAAGAAAGTACAGGAAAGTAGGATGAAATGGTACAGACATGAGACAAGAAGAGACAACAGATATGTGGATAAAAGAATGATGGGAATGGAAGTCTAGGGGATGAGCAAGCGAAGGAGGCTGTGGAGGTGGATGGATAAAGGAGAAGAAGATCTGAAGGAAAAGGGGAGGAGGTGTAGGACCGATCTGAATGGAGAGGGTTGATCAAGTATATTGACTCCACAATGAAGTGGGAAAACATGATGAAGAAGAAGAAGAAGAAGACATTGACATTTTGAAGTATTCAGATCTTCTAATTAAGGCACTTCAAACTTGGCTCAGGTGCATCAAATTCTATTGACCATCATTGAGATGTTTCAACACCTTCTTTGTAGTTCACCTGTGGTCAATTCAATTGATTAGACAAATTAGGAATGGCACACACCTATCTATAGACAGTCCACCAGTTGCGCAAAGACCAAGCTGTGACCAGCAGGGCTTAGAGACAGGATTGTGTTTGGGCCAGGCTGCAGTGTTGAAGGTTCACAAGACACCAGTGGCCTCCATAATTCTTAAATTGAAGACGTTTAACTCAGCTATGACTCTTCCTAGAGCTGGCTACCAAGCTAAACCGAGCAATTTTGGATGGAGGACCTGGGTTAGAGAGGTGACTAAGAACCTGATGGTTGCTCTGGCTGAGCTCCCATGTGAAGATGGGAGAAATTTCCTAAAGGATAACCACCACTGCAATGGACGGAGTGGTGCCCCCTAAGGATCTGCACTGACATCTGGAAGGTTGCCAGTTCGAATCCCCATTACTGCCAACGGGGATCCTTCTATGCTGGGCCTTTGAGCAATGTCCTTAACTTGCAGTTGCTCCAGGGGTGCTGTACAAAGGCTGACCCTGCGAAAACTAACAAATTCCTAATACAATAAATTGTATAAGGTGAAATGAAGAGCAAGAAACACTCCGCTAATCTGAGCTTTGTGGTAGTGTTGATTGGCCAGATGACACATGGAGCTTGGAGTTTGCAAAAAGCTACCTAAAGGACTTTCGGGGTATAAGAAACAAGGCTCTCTGGTCTGATGAAATCAAGACTGAGTTGTCTGGTCTCAATTCTAAGTGCCATGTCAAGGCACTGGGCCGAAGGTTCACCTTCTAGTAGGACAATGATCCTAAACACAAAGCAAATATCGCAACGTGCAGTAAAAAAATGAAAGGAGGTGCCTCTGAATTGGAACTCGTGTCATGGATCTTGAATAAATGCCTACTTCTTTTCAGGGCAGTAGAGATAATGAAGTCACTTGACAGCCAATCCTCTGATCTGGGGGTTAAAAAGGAGAGGATGTTCCTCTGCTGGAGGTGCTACTGCTTACCTTAGTGGAGCCCTGAAGATGTCCTAAGTCACTCACACTTGACAGGATTTATATAACAAAAGACAGCAAAATGCTCAAAATGTACACAAGTCCCAAAAACACTTCCAAAAATGTCCACTTGGGGGGGTTCTGTGATTGCTGTGCAGAGTGGAGGAGGCAGACCCTCTGCGTGATTCCCAGTTGATTCTGGGGTCCGTCAGGGGTGTGTTCTGCTCCTACTCTCTTCAGAGCTTGTATGGACTGGGTGTTGGTCAGGGTCGTGGGGTCCTGCGGCTGTGGGGCATCTGTTAATGAAGAGAGACTCACTGGTCTTGACGTTGTTAATGATGCTTTGATCTTCATGGAGTCAATGGAGGCTCTGATCGGGAGTCTTGAGAGACTGAGTGAGAAGTCTGAGTGTCTGGGCTTGTGAGGGTCCTGAACAAAACCAACGAGCCGGGCCTTTAATGACCTCTTGGGCACGGCCATCAGCAGGGTGTCTGTCTGCAGAGAGAGTGTCGACCTCATTGAGAGGTTTACTGACCGAGGCAGTGACATTCATGTGACTCTGGTGACTCTTCCTATGAAGTCAGTAGACAGATTGGAAGAGCATTGGGGAGTCATGAGGTCGCTAGAAAGGGGTGTGTGGTGCTCCTGAGATCTGCAAAAGGAGGAGGGTCCAAGAGCCCTGGTTCTTCCTGTTTGTGAACCATGGACGCTATCCAGTAACCTGAGACGAAGACTGGACTCCTTCATGTGTCTCTACAGAGGGTCCTTGGATGCCACTGGTTTGACTTTGTGAAGATCATGGAGTCCTGAATGAGGCACATGACCTGCATTGTGAAGGAGCGTCAGTTATGGCACTATGGCCACATGGCACAAATACCTGTGGGTGATCCGGCTTGCAGGATCCTCATTGTTGAGGACGCAAGTGGCTGGACCAGGCCAAGGGGACGCCCACGTAACACCAGGCTGTGGCAGATAGATGGTCATTTCCAGAGGGTGGGACTGGACCGCCTGTCTGCCAGGGGGGCTGCCAACCAGGATCTCAAGCGGTTTTGTCTTTTGGTTGGTGCGGCAACATGCTGTACCAGTGCATGCTCCCCAACCTGACCTGACCTGACCTGGAGGACACAAGTAGAAACCCTGGCTAGACTCAAAAAAAGGCCTCATGGAATCTTTATAAAAGAAAAAGGGTTATTCTTAATTAAAACGCTCTGAGAGAACATGAAGCTCCATAGAAAACAGCTGGCAGGGAACCCATTCTGGAAGGCGTGTAATGCTCTCCAGTCGCCTGCTCTGCTCTGGCATTTTGTGAGTTTGAAGTGGACGAGCGGAGAAATGAATTATTCTGGCTTGCAATTCAGAGGAAGTGACTTGGCAGGCAGCCCAAAGCCCGTGACCACTTGAAGATTGATTTCATTTATTGGGATTTCATTACTTTGGTGGTTTCCTTCCATTAATGGGACTTCGGCCGCAGAGCCAATCAGACAGCGGCCTGGGACGTGGGAATGGGCATCGGTGTCAGAGTGGTGCCAGGGCTTCATCCCTGGATCTGTCCTTTCTTTCTTTCTTTCTTTCTTTGACTAATTAAAACAATGTCATCAATTAATTAATTTATTCAGTCATTTGTTCAATGATTTTTCATTCAGAGGATAACTGATAAAATGATGTTCATTCATTCATTCAGTAACTGGTGGGTAGAATGACTGGTTAACTAACTGAATCGGTAACTTTCTTTCTTTCTTTCTTTCTTTCTTTCTTTCTTTCTTTCTTTCTTTCTTTCTTTCTTATAATAAATATTGTTTTGCACTTTAAAAAAGTTTTAGATCAGTTCTTTGCTCCTTTCTCATATAGTGTCTTTCACATTAAATAAAGCTTTATATACTGTAGATTTTTCATTTCTTATATAACATAAGGTGTCTTTCTTTCTTTCTTTCTTTCTTTCTTTCTTCATTTTATTGTGTATTTGTTGTGATTTATCTTTTTGAATAAGTTTTTGTTTTCCTTTATTTGTTAATGAAACATGTCTTGTTTGTGAATTATTTTCTGCTGCCATCTTCTGATAAATGGATTTTTCTTTTTTTATTTTTTTTTTACTTTTTTTGTCTTTCCTACTACATTTTATACCCAACGGTGTGGAGACCCCTGCTGTTGTAGCTGAGGGACCTCCATCAGCCTCTACTCGGACCTGAGAAATCTCAGTGCTTTCCTGAGACATCAGTTAGCTTATCGGCTTGTGTTCTTTCAGATCCTTATCGTTTTTTGTCTGTTTTATTCGTTTCTTTAAATCCCTATTTTTGAACATTTCTCTTTGTCTTTTAAGGTTGATTTTTTTGGGATGTCAGCTTGGTTTCTGTCATTAACAAGGATGTGCCTTAGCATAAAGTCCCCCGGAAATCTATAGTAAGCAGTCAAACAAGTGTAAGGATCCACATTGACCTTAAAGCAAAAAGGGGCAAACCAAGAACTTTCATAAATCAAAATATTTATTTCAGAACAGTGCTCTGAAACCATTAAGCTCGAAAGAGCACAAAAGGCAGAGAAGGAGCTGCCAAGATAAACAAGACCCCAAAACACAAATCTAGAAGTCAAAAACAGAGCATAAAGTTCAGAATATCCAATAAATCTGCAAAAGCACACAAATAATCCCAAGAGCTCCTCAAAGCCATCAAGCACATTGAATGACAGTGTGACTGCACAGCCTTTATAGGTCTGGGGGCGGATCTAACTGGGAGATAGGCAGGTGGCCCCGCCTCTTTGTGAACCGCCCACAACACACCAAGAACATAGCAGAAGATACCCAGAGACACCGTAACTAAATGAACAGCAGCGCTGACAAACTGATACGTAGCTGTAGAAATAACAAACACGAACACCGATATTGACATAAACGAGTCAAAATGAACAAAAAAAGACATGAAACAGGAATTTGAACCCCAGCCAGGGGAGGAACCGACAAGCTTGAGTAATAAACATCTCATGAAGAGGGGTCTCAGACATTCAGCAAGGTGTGAGACATTCACCGTGCCGCCCCGGCCCTCCTACTCCACAGTCAAAAACCGTGTTGCTCGATTTAGAACAAAGCAAGTCCTGGGACACCAAATGAAGTGGCAAACCCAGAAAACGTGGATGCCATTCATTCCATGATCTTGGTGAATCGAGAAATAGCTGCTAAAAAACGACAGCAGAGACCCTGTGCAGGATACACCATACGTGAGATCTTAGAGAAGAAGAAGCTCTCAGCCCAATGGGCCTCCAAGTGCTTCAATGCTGACCAGAAGTGTGACTGAGTGGTTCTTTTACAGGACCCTTTTTGAAGGGATCCTGTGGGGTTTCTGAATCTGCTTCTTACTATGGATGAAAGTTGTAACCACACTTGCATGTACGCTCCAGAGACCAAGGAACAGTCCAAAGAATGGGGACGGGCATCCACAGGTGGTCCAGACACAGAGGTTAGCAGGAAAGGTGACAGCTTCTGTCTACTGGGACCAAGCTCTCTCTGTCGGAATTTGGACCGTGATATTAGATGCTGTCATAAATAAATTGACAAAGAAACCTAAATAAAGAGTTGGGGAAATTGTCCTCTTAGAATGTCTGGATGAGAAGAAATGCAAAAAAAAAAACAAAATGGTCAAAAAACATGAAGCAATCGACCAAATAGAGATGCGTGTTGATGTTTGTGACGTCACAGCGGCGGGACGGAAATGACGTCTTTGTGATGAGCCCAAAGGTGATGTCATCTTCAGGAGTTGGAGGTGGAAGTGATGTCATCAGAGGTGCGTCATTTTGGGGAGCCAGAAATGATGATGGTAAGTGAGCTAATTCACTATTGTTCTTCCATAATTCTGTCGAAAGAAGGAGAGAGGTGTTAGTACATAATGGTGATTAACTAATTGATACATCTCATGATATTTGATTGATTGGATGGTTGGTTGATGAAAGTTCACGGAGTCCTCTAATGCTGATTGACTGGGCTGTCTGATTGCACAACACTTTCATAATCATTGATTGATTGATTGATTGATTGTTTTCACAGTTCTACTGTGTGACAGATAGGGGGCGCCACCGTGCCCCAAACCCTGGTCACAACCCAAGACAAATACAGTCAGGGGTTCAAAGCAGAGATTTTTTTATTGTCAAAATACATCACAAAGGTTTCTTCTAAGGGTGTACAAGCATGATAACAATTGAATTCCCCTTCCTTCCTTCCTAAAATAGAAGCCCCCCAAAACAGGGACCATGAATCCCTGCAGCACCCCCTGGCAGCACTAGCAGCACAGTAGGGCTGACTCACGGCACTACAACTCCCATCATGACCTGCAGGTGTCCACGTGGTCCATATATATCATATATGTATCATATATTTTCGAAGGATGAGCCTTCCCAGTTTGCTTCTTTGTTTTGTCCTCCTGTCCAGGTAAGGATCCCATACTTATGCCAGTCCCCTGCTGTCCTTCCATTTTCCTTTTCTCCCAGGCAGGATGTCAGATAATCCTGACTGGCACTTACAACTGTAAACTGGAGACTGGTTAGGGTCAGAGACTGGTTAACTGAGTGATTCACCAGTCATAAGACGATTGTTGATAAACTGCTCGGGTGAACTCACACCTGTTTTATGGTGAATTATTGATTGTTCAATTCCAGCATCATACAATATGATTGATTGATTGGTTGATTGGTTGATTGATTGATTTCCCAGTCACATAATAATAATTGATTGGCTGGTTGTTGAATGTCCACACAGCGTCCCTGAAGTAAGGACTGATTCCACAACATCGTCCTCGTGTCTGATTGACTTGGCGATTGTTTGTGAGAAGCTGCTGCCCGCATGACTCAAGTTCTTTTCAAATCCTCATGTGCTGGTTGCCCTGATGAAGCTGATTCTCTGCAGCGCCCCCCTCTGGCCACTCTCCTCGTTTTTCACCCTCAGATTCTGTGCTGACTGGAGGATGTGATATTAGAGGTATAGCTGTGAGTGCTGCCCCCTATTGACCCACGATGACATTACAGGGGTTGGCAAGCACTGACCATTAGTGCCATCCTCCTGGGACCCTGTGACAGTCACATTTGTACATAAGCTCTAAAGACGGCCCCTCACCGGTGATGTCCACCTTATAGTCCACTCACTAGTAAGGAACACAAGACAACATGGCTACTAACCTCTTAACATTTTTCCTCCCTCTTGGTCTTAAAGTCCAACTGACCACACCGGTCCCAGTCCAAACTTCTTTCCTGAGCTTAAATGTCCTAATTCCGCTTGTCACCTCTGACCCTACAGGTATTATGTAGGTCGGTAAAAATGAATGTGGTGACATAACCAACTACGTGAACCTTCTACCCTCGATGTCACAAATGCTGACCCATCCAAAGCCTGAGCCACAGAGACGGGGGCTTCTCCTCCATGTAGTGCAACAGTCTGAAAGCTGCATTATGACGAATTGCTGAGACGGCCAGCAGGGTGCGGGGGGGCCACGGCTTCATTAACAGTTCATTAAGCTGATTTGCGTGAACTCTCCACCTTTGCCTGTGACCTTTCAGGATCAGCCATCAGGTTGCTTCCTGTTAACAGGGCCTAAATCCCGGCTTTACGATCCTCACGGTGCGACAGAAAGGCATTAGGCGTCCACCCGCTGGCAGGAGGAAACACCATTGACGGCCCCTCGTGGCTCCGTCCCCCTCTGCTCAAGGGGTTAGCACACATTGCTTTGTGAGGAGGCCTCGCCGGCTGCTCTCACCTTCATTGTCATCCTACAATAGGATGAGCGCAGGGCCGTGTCCGGCTTTCCAAGTCTGAGTGTGAGGGTCTGCACTGAGAGGATTTTACCTCCACTATACTGAGACCTCCAGAGAACTCTGTGGACCGCCGTCTGCACGCCCTTCATTCTTTGACAGGCTGCCCCGTTAGCCTTATGGCGGCCAGAGAGCAGAGCTGGGATGGGAAATCCAAAGTGTGCAACTGCAGAGGGTCAGACTGGTGAGGGGCCTCTGTTAAAGTCTGTGCCCACTTGCCCTCCGCTGAATCGTTTTCTCATTGTGCAGGCTGTGAATGGCGCTATATTGAAGCCTGAGAGTCTGACTAGCCACTGAAATGCTTTCAGATGGGAAAAATTGTCAAAGGTTCTGTGTAAAGGTGGGATAAACTCTCTGAGTGGACTGTGAAAGGCACTATATACTAGACTCATTATTCACTAAATAGAATTCATTTGCTGAAACTGTGAAAGGTGCTATATACTTGTTAGCAAGACTTACTATTCACTAAATCGATTTCAGATTTTAAAACTGGGCAAGGTGCTATTTAAGAGGCAGATAGGCTCACTATTCATGAAATTGATTTCATTTTCTGAAATTTGGAAAGGCGCTATATATTAAGAAAGGTGACTTACTATTAACTAAACTGATTTCTGTTTTTAAAACTTTAAAAGGCGTTATATAATAGGTAGATAGACTTACTTTTCACTAAATTGATTTCATTTTCTGAAATTGTAAAAGGTGCTATATACCAGTTAGACAGACTCATTATTCAGTAAATTGAATTCATTGACTGAAACTGTGAAAGGCGCTATATAATAGGTAGATACACTCATTATTCACAAAATTGATTTCATTTTCTGAAATTTGGAAAGGCGCCATATATTAAGAAATGAGACTTACTTTTCACTAAATTTATTTCATTTTATGAAACTGTGAAAGACAATATTTATTAAGAATTGAGACTTACAATTTGCTAAACTGATTTCAGTTTTTGAGACTGTGAAAGGTGCTATATAATAGGTAGATAGGGCTCACTATTCACAAAACTCATCTCAGTTTCTGAAATTATGAAAGGCACTACATAGTATTTAGATGGACTGACTATTCTTTAACTTGATTTCAGTTTCTGAAGCTGTGAAAGGCACTATATAATAGATAGATACACTCACTATTCACAAAACTGATTTCATTTTCTAAAATTATGAAAGGCGCTATATACTAAGTAGTGAGAATTACTATTTATTAAACTCGTTTCAGTTTTTGAAAATGTGAAAGGTGTTATATAATAGGTAGATAGACTTACTTTTCATTAAATTGATTTCAATTTATGAAACCATGAAAGGTCCTTCATATCGATTTGACAGACTTCTATTCTTTAAACAAATTTCAATTTCTGAAAGTGTGAAAGGCGCTATATAAATGTTTGACAGACTTACAATTCAAGTATTCTGATAGTGTTCTGCAGACCATTAAACACGCCATATTGCACTTTGATCATCTTCTGCCCTGGCGGCAGGTGCTATAGACAGGACTCTCCATGGCCCACAGTCCCCGAGACCCTCACTGATGACTGTTTTTCACAGAGCAGAAAAAGAACCTGGGAAATCAAACAAGAGAGGAGAGACAAGTAACTGAAACCCGAAGAGCAGATCTTTGGAGTTTCTGTGACATGGAAAGGCCAAAACTGTGAAAGGCACTAAAATCAGGTGACAGTAAGTGACAATAAGGACCGTGCAAATCATAGTGTCTTCATTTTTAGATATAGTTTGTGAAGTATTTAAATAAATTAAACAAAAATTTTTAACTCTTTAATTAAACAGTTAAGAAACCTAATCAATCAATCTATCAATCAATCAATACTCTGACAGGGTAAGGTTCAGTGCAAAGAATTTAACAATCAAGCACAAAAGCAAAGGCTTAAGAAGAGCCGGTGGCACTCTGAACTGGGCTGCCTGTATTGCATTGTAAGAGCTTAATCAACACTCCATTTGGTCTTAATAGGACTTATAAAAGACAAATGGACTTTAAAATAAATATCGTGCATCTATGAGTCATTTCCTAGTGCGTAAGAAGGCTTTAGTTGCTGTTAATAAGATTTACAAAGTGCTGGTGACACATCAGAATAAAGGCTGTCCATACTGCATCTGTGGGTCACCTGCTGCCATGTAATGACACCTTAATGAACTTGTAATGGACCGGTGACACTTTATTATAAGTGAAGGGCATCTTTTAGTCACCCACTGCTGTGTACAACTTTGACAACAGCTTTCAATGTGTTTATGAGGCTAGAGATGTCAGCGAGTACAGATATAAACCCTTAACACAGATTGTTAGGAAGTCACTGTGCACTGGAGAAATTCTGAAGGACTGGAAAATGGCAAATATCATCCCGTTATATAAAAAGGGTAGATAGATAGATAGATAGATAGATAGATAGATAGATAGATAGATAG
>JANRMT010062797.1:8196377-8211005 GCA_026402145.1 Polypterus bichir lapradei | reverse complement strand
TAGATAGATAGATAGATAGATAGATAGATAGATAGATAGATAGATAGATAGATAGATACTTTATTAATCCCAAGGGGATATTCACATACTCCAGCAGCAGCATACTGATAAAAGTGAGCAGGCAGATCCAAGCAACTATAGGCCAGCAAGCTTGACGGGCATCACAGGAAAATTAATGGAAGGAATTATTAAGGATAAGATTGAGCAACACCTGGCAAGGACAGGAGTTATTCTGAACAGTCAGCATGGCATCAGAAGAGGGAGGTCGTGTTTTACTAGCAGGCTGGAATTCTATGAGGAGGCAACAAAAGGATACGATCAAAGTGGAGTTTATGATGTCATTGATCTGGACTTTCAGAAAACATTTCATAAGGCACCACATAAGAGGGTGGGCATCAAACTAAAAGAAGTGGCAGTTCAGGGTGATGTGTTTAGATGGGTGCAGAATTGGCTCAGACACAGGAAGCAGAGGGTGATGGTGCGAAGAACCTCATCAGAAATGGGTGATGTTAAGAGTGGTGACCAGCAGGGGGCAGTGTGGGGGCCACTGCTGTTTTTAAAATATATATAAATGATTTAGATAGGAATATAAGGAACAAGCTGGTGAAGTTTGCAGATGATACCAAGATAGGTGGATTAGCAGACAATTTGGAATTCATTATTTCATCACAGAAGGACTTGGGCAGCAGACAGGCTTGGGCAGATTTGTGGCAGATGAAATTTAATGTCAGTAAATGTAAATTACACATAGGAAGTAAAAATGTGAGGTTGAATACACAATGGGCAGTCAGAAAATTGGGAGTCCACCTTATGAGAAGGATTTAGGAGTCGTAGTGGACTCTAAGCTATCGACTTCCCGACAGTGTTCAGAAGCCATTAAGAAGGCTAACAGAATGTTAGGTTATATAGCGCCTTGACGTGTGGAGTACAAGTCACAGGAGGTTCTGCTCAAGCTTTATAACACACTGGTGAGGCCTCATCTGGTGTCCTGGGTGAAGTTTTGGTCTCCATAAAGACATAGCAGCACAAGAAAAGGTCCAGAGAAGAGCAGCTAGTCTGATTCAGGGCTACAGGGGATGAATTATGAGAGAAGATTAAAAGAGTTGAGCCTTCACAGTGATGAAGAGGAGACCTGACTGAAGTGTGTAAAATGATGAAGAGAATTAGTCCAGTGGATCGAGACTTGTATTTTAAAATGAGTTCATCAAGAACACGGGGACACAGTTTGTAAGGTACTCACACAAATTTCACACAAACATTAGGAAGTTTTTCTTTACACAAAGAGCGATAGACACTTTGAATAAGCGACCAAGTAGTGTGGTAGACAGTAAGACTTTAGGGACTTTCAAAACTCGACTTGATGTTATTTTAGAAGAATCAACTGGACAGGACTGCCGAGCTTTGTTGGACTGGGTTGAATGGCCTGTTCTCGTCCAGATTGTTCTGATGTCCTAATATGACTTATGACGGACTGGTGGCTCTTTATAATACATTTTGTGCATCTCTGAGCCCCTTTCTGCTGCCTGTGGCCTACACACAGCACCACTGAGTCACTCCCTGCCGTGTAATGTAATCGTAATAAACGCTCCGTTTTAAGAGTTGAATGGCCGGTGACACGTCATAATAAACGTTTGTCATCTTACCACTGGGTAAGGATTTAACGACGCCTTTATTTCCTTAATTAACAAGCGGTTTGGCCTTCACGGACTGGTAACGCTTCCTCTGTGTGTCGCTTTTTAAAACTTTGCCTTTGTTTGAGAGGCTAAAGGAGTCGCCATTGCGGGACCCTCAGTGCTACTAAGCAAAGCAAGAAGCGCAGCAGCACATGGATTCCGAATGCCACAGAGTTGGAATTTCTAGTTTGGCCACTTTGGTTGATTTTGTCCCCCATTTTGTTTGCTTTTCTTTTCTTTTCCTTTGACCTCCTACTGGAATAACGATGGACGGATGAATGGAAGGGCGGCTGGACGTTTCACCCTCTCACGCCTCTTGTTTTAAGGAATTCTGATGAAGCGAAACACTGAAAATTCCAAAGTTAATGGCTTCCGTCTTCCATTTTCTTTTTTTTTTTTTTTTCTCTCTTCCTTGAACTGCTTCCCGGGATATGCAACGGCACCTTCTGTTAGCTGATGGCCACTTGAATGTCTAACGCAGTTGCCAGCAAAGTGAAAATAAGCTGCAGGCTTCCAAGAGATTTCTGTCATCTCCCAAATTTCTCTGGCTGGATGTTCGGAGCTCGGCCTTCTCCATGTGCTTTCGGTTCCCAGGGTTTCCGTTTTCAATTGGAAAAACTTGCTCACATATGCCGGAATTTAAGCAGGGGTTGGACGGTGTGGCTGATTCCTTCTTTTAGCACCTCCATGCTTGACTATTGTAAGGGATCAATCAAGATCCACTTTCTTGGAAGGCCCTGAGCTCGCCTTACACACTCGTCATTGCTTGATGACACACAGCTTGTCTTCCATAAACTGTTGGTCACAGTGCCAGCAGGGTCACTGTCTGTATGTGCGTCTTCTCCCCACGTCCCAAAGATATGCAGATTGGGCCAACTAACTTGGTAGGAAGCTGCCCTCTCCTGGACTGACAGTGACGTCAGAGACGGGTGTGCAGACACGGATCAGGAAGGCAGCTGGTCTTGATGGCACCTCTGGGCATGTGCCACGCTGATGAGCTAACTGGGTTTTCACTATTGGCTCAGTCCGTGGTGCCCACATGGACTAAGAGATCTCTTATCGTTCTGATGCCAAAGAAGAGTAAGCCCTCCTGTCTGGTTGACCATCAGCCTGTTGCACTAACATCTCAAGTCATGGAGGTGTTTGAAAGTCTCATTGAAGACTCCATGTGCTCCTCCATCTCCAGCTCCACCGACCCACTGCAGTTCGCTTACCGGCCTAACAGGTCAACTAAAGATGCCATCTCCCGCATTCTACACGCCACCCTCACCCAAGTGAACAGCAAAAAACAGCAACTATGTGAGGTTTCCATTATAACTCGGCTTTCAGCACCACAGGCGCTCGTAAACATGAGGGGCCTGGGACTGAAGACACGCACCTCTGTGAATGGGTGGGTGTCGGACTTCCTCACAGGCAGATCCCAGATGGCGAGGGTGGGATACCATGTCTTCAACACTATTATCCTCAACACAGAAGTCCCTTTATACTTATGATTGTGTGGACACACACAGCTCCGACTCCATTGTGAAATCTGCCGATGTTTTGGTAGTGATGGGCCGGAGTGGTGCCACATAGGGGGGGGGTTCATTTGTTTATAGGTACAATATGTCCTGTCTGGTGCCTGTTAAATGTCAGGAACAACACTTCCTGTTTGTAAATACGGGTCTGTGTCTTTAAACGGGTTTGCACAGATGTGGAGGGGCTTGTGGGATTTGTGGTTTGGGGTCTGTAGGCACTGTACACATAGAAGAGTGTGGCGGCCCTTCATCTTCAGCAGCACCTGGAGTCTGCAGTGTGCAGCCACCAGATTTAGGGATGGCAGTGGCTACTTTTTTCCCCAATCCAGTCCACCGATGCTCTTAGTGAAGAGGTGCGCCTCAGAAGACCATCCATCTTCTGTACTCCTGTGGTCTTCTCTATTCATGTTCCTGGAAGCAGTTTGTGGCAGTGCTACCAACAAAAGGACTCCATTTCCCAGCAGTCCTGAAAGGTATCGCCCTCATTGGTTGTCTGAAACAGGTGCAAAGGCTGCTGGGGACAAGAAGGACCAGCGAGAAACTTGAAAAGGGGGCCAGCGAAGCAGCAAGTGGAGGTCTGTGTTTCTGTGTATCCTGTGTGTCCCATCCAGCGTAACCACCGTGTAGTCATTCGTACCCTGGATCACTTCTCTTAAGGATGAATGGACTGTCTCGTGCCTGCCTGTCTCATGAATAGCGGTGGATTAGCTGCCGTGCGTCTTTGGAGGAAGCATCAAATCTCATCCCTTGCCGCTCAGGACTACCGGTAGGATTGTTTATTTCATTTTTTACGGAAGCTCTTCCTGGGATGGTCATCGTGATCTTTACTTCATACTATATCATCAGTTTCTGACGTATTGAAGCTATTATAAGGAGATCGTCGTGAGTGGTTTTTGTTGGGATTGATTGTTGTGTCACCAGAGGGGAAGGGGAGGGCTGTCTGATTTTTGCTGTTTATTTTTTACTAGCTGTCCCCTGCACCTCCACCCACGTAGCAGTGAAACAGTACAAACGTTTGTGAACCCCGCCCGGACACAGACAGGCGGACATGTTGTTTGAACACCACCACACGTTTATTTACAATATTTACAATTGTCTAATACGGGTCACCCAGACCCCAACAATGGTCACACAGACCCAGTCACGTGCACAACAATACCCCAGTCCAAGTCCTGGCCACAAATGCCTCTTCTTCGGGCCGCCTCCACACCTCTCTCGTGCCTTGTCCTGCTTCCACCCGACTCCAGCGCTGAATGAATGGAGACGGCCCCTTTTATAGGGTTCCCGGATGAGCACCAGGTGTTCCCGGCAATCCTCCTCTGGCCACGCCCCAGCGTGGCGGAAGTGCCGGCTGTCCTCCCGGCTGCTCTCCGGGCGCCGTCATAAATCTTCCCCCCAGCACTTCCTGGTGTGGCGGAAGTGCTGGGGTAACAAGTCCCCAAGGCATTGGGGCGCCTCCTGGCGGTGACCACGGGCCCCTACAGGGTGGAGCTTCCATGCCCTGTACCCGTGGCCCCCAAAGCAACCCGGAAGGCAACCCCCACGTGATCCAGGGTGGGCCCAGACCCACATCCGGTCCCTCAAGGCGTCCCGGCCGGGTCATGGCCCCTGGCATCCCTGACACGTTAAAAATCAATAAAAAACATTTCAAAAATGAAATACTGGCCAAGCGGAAGGTAGATACACTCCAACATCAAACGTTGCCATGTTGTCTGATCGCGTTCAGCTCTGACGGGAGAGCGTCCCCCGCGTGGGGAGTAGAGTATGTGGCCGTGATATCTCTGCCAATCAGCAGTCACCCTCTAAAACACACTGATCTGATCTCCCTCTCAAAAACGTCAAACGTTACTCCTTGACAATCTCTAGATGTTGATGTCTGCTGAACAAACAGGTATCGCTAGGTAAGTGGAGGTAAGATGCGCTCCAACACGTGGCGAGAGGTAGAGCGACTCGAATGGAGGCTGGCGCATGAGTGCTGAGGGCCCCGCCCACTTCCCCCTCCCCTCAGCATCATATATGTGTATATGAGTCATATATATATTGTCACACACTTGCGTATGTTAGGCAGACAAAGGACCTGAATGAGGGCAATTCAATACCAGACCCACTGCAGACCACCTACAGGAAATTCCGCCTGGCCCTGATGACATCACTTCTGATGACATCACTTCCAGTCCCGGGCCTGATGACATCACTTCTGATGACATCACTTCCAGTCCCGGGCCTGATGACATCACTTCCAGCCATCATCTTTACCTCAGCAGTTCAGTGCAATTCTGGACTCAAACCAACATACTACTTTCAACAATTGTGCAGCCAGGAAAAATTATACAGGTGGCTGCCCCAAACCTTTTGGTGGCTCATTTATGACAATATAACAACAACAGTTATTTCTATAGCACATTTTCATACAAAAAGTAGCTCAAAGTGCTTTACATACTGAAGAAAAGAAAAATAAAAGACAAAATAAGAAATTAAAATAAGACAACATTAGTTAACATAGAAAAGGAGTAAGGTCTGATGGCCAGGGTGGACAGAAAAAACAGAAAAAAAAACTCCATACGGCTGGAAAAAAAATAAAATCTGCAGGGGTTCCAGACCACGAGACCACCCAGTCCCCTCTGGGCATTCTACCTAACATAAATGAAACAGTCCTCTTTGTAGTTAGGGTTCTCACAGAGTCACTTGATGTTGATGGTCATACAGACTTCTGGCTTTTAATCCATCCATCATTGTTGGAACATCACGGTGCTTTGAGTAGATGGCCACCACCAAAACGACACCGGAAAAGGAAACAGAAGAGAGGGTAGGCGTTAGTACAGATTTTAGAGCCAACATGAATAGTTATTATAATGAATAGGATATACAGAGTATCAGGATTAAATTACAGTGAGGTTATGAGAAGGCCATGTTACAGTAATGTGTTTTCAGCAGTGTTTTAAAGTGCTCCACCGTATCAGCCCCGCGAATTCCTACTGGCAGGCTATTCCAGATTTTAGGTACCTAACAGCAGAAGGCCGCCTCACCACTTCTTTTAAGTTTTGCTCTTGGAATTCTAAGGAGACACTCATTTGAGGATCTGAGGTTACGATTTGGAATATAAGGTGTCAGACACTCTGATATATAAGATGGAGCGAGATTATTTAAGGCTTTATAAACCATAAGCAGAATTTTAAAGTCAATCCTGAATGACACAGGTAACCAGTGTAGTGACATCAAAACTGGAGAGATGTGTTTGGATTTTCTTTTCCTAGTTAGGATTCTAGCAGCTGCATTCTGCACTCATTGCAAACGATTGAAGTAAGAATGCAGACAGAGGCCATATATCTGTTCTCATCCTCTTAGATCTGAGTGCCGCATTTGACACCATTGATCACAATATTCTTAGAAATCGCCTTAGTCAATGGGTGGGCCTCTCTGGCAGGGTCTTAAATTGGTTTGAATCCTACCTGACAGGGAGAAAATTTTTTGTTAGTTGTGGTAATTACAACTCAAAGACACATGATATCCGATATGGTGGTCCACAAGGCTCTATCCTGGGTTCGTTGTTATTCTCAATCTACATGCTTCCGTTAGGTCAGATTATCTCAGGGCACAACGTGAGCTACCACAGCTATGCTGATGACACACAGCTGTACTTATCAATAGCACCTGATGACCCCGACTCTCTTGATTCACTAACACAATGTCTGACTTGTATCTCAGAATGGATGAATAGTAACTTTCTCAAGTTAAATAAAGAGAAAACTGAAATCTTAGTGATTAGCAATAATGGATACAATGAGGCTATTAGAAATAAACTGGATACATTAGGATTAAAAGTCAAGACGGAGGTAAAAAGCTTAGGGGTAATTTTTGACTGTAATCTGAATTTTAAATCGCATATTAATCAGATCACTAGGACAGCATTTTTTCACTTAAGAAACATAGAAAAAGTTAGACCTCTTATATCACTGAAAGATGCTGAGAAATTAGTTCTCTCTTTTGTTTTCAGTCGACTAGATTACTGTAACGCACTCCTCTCAGGACTACCCAAGAAAGACATAAATCGTTTGCAACTAGTGCAGAATGCAGCTGCTAGAATCCTAACTAGGAAAAGAAAATCCGAACACATCTCTCCAGTTTTGATGTCACTACACTGGTTACCTGTGTCATTCAGGATTGACTTTAAAATTCTGCTTATGGTTATAAAGCCTTAAATAATCTCACTCCATCTTATATATCGGAATGTCTGACATCTTATATTCCAAATCGTAACCTCAGATCCTCAAATGAGTGTCTCTTTAGAATTCCAAGAACAAAACTTAAAAGAAGTGGTGAGGCGACCTTCTGCTGTTATGCACCTAAAATCTGGAATAGCCTGCCAATAGGAATTCACCAGGCTGATACAGTAGAGCACTTTAAAACACTGCTGAAAACACATTACTGTAACATGGCCTTTTTATAACTTCAATTTAACTTAATTTAACTTAATCCTGATACTCTATATGTTCAATTTCCTCATAATAACTATTCAGGGTGGCTCTAAAATCCGTACTGACCCCTACTCTCTCTTCTGTTTCTTTTTCCGGTTTCTTTGTGGTGGTGGCCTGCGCCACCTCCACCTACTCAAAGCTTCATGATGCTCCAACAATGATGGATGGACTAAAAGGCAGAAGTCTACGTGACCATCATCATCAAGTCCTTCCGTGAGAACCCTAAATCCAAAGAGGACTATTTCATTTATGTTAGGTAGAATGCCCAGAGGGGACTGGGCGGTCTCATGGTCTGGAATCCCTACAGATTTTATTTTTTTTTTTCTCTCCAGCCGTCTGGAGTTTTTTTTTTGTTTTGTTTTTTCTGTCCCCCCTGGCCATTGGACCTTACTCTTATTCGATGTTAATTAATGTTGATGTATTTTGTTTTCTTATTGTGTCTTTTATTTTTCTATTCTTTATTATGTAAAGCACTTTGAGCTACTGTTTGTATGAATATGTGCTATAGAAATAAATGTTGTTGTTGAGGTAAAGAAGAACCCAAAGATCACTTTGGCTGAGCTCCAGAGATGCAGTCAGGAGATTGGAGAAAGTTGTAGAAAGTCAACCATCACTGCAGCCCTCCACCAGTCAGGGCTTTATGGCAGAGTGGCCTGTCGGAAGCCTCTCCTCAGTGCAAGACACATGACAGCCCCCATGGAGTTTGCTAAAAGACACCTGAAGATTATCTGGTCTGATGAGACCAAGATAGAACTTTTTGGCCTTAATTCTAAGCGGTATGTGTGGAGACAACCAGGCACTGCTCATCACTTGTCCAATACAGTCCCCACAGTGAAGCATGGCGGTGGCAGCTTCATGCTGTGGGGGTGTTTTTCAGCTGCAGGGACAGGACGACTGGTTGCAATCGAGGGAAAGATGAATGCGGCCAAGTACAGGGATATCCTGGACAAAAACCTTCTCCAGAGTGCTAAGGACCTCAGACTGGGCCGAAGGTTTACCTTCCAACAAGACAATGACCCTAAGCACACAGCTAAAATAACGAAGAAGTGGCTTCACAACAACTCTGTGACTGTTCTTGAATGGCCCAGCCAGAGCCCTGACTTAAACCCAATTGAACATCTCTGGAGAGACCTAAAAATGGCTGTCCACCAACGTTTACCATCCAACCTGACAGAACTGGAGATGATCTGCAAGGAGGAATGGCAGAGGATCCCCAAATCCAGGTGTGAAAAACTTGTTGCATCTTTCCCAAGAAGACTCATGGCTGTATTAGCTCAAAAGGGTGCTTCGACTAAATACTGAGCAAAAGGTCTGAATACTTAGGACCATGTGATATTTCAGTTTTTCTTTTTTAATAAATCTGCAAAAATTTAAAAAATTCTTTTTTTTATCTGTCAATATGGGGTGCTGCATGTACATTAATGAGGAAAAAAATTAATTTAAATGATTTTAGCAAATGGCTGCAATATAACAAAGAGTGAAAAATTGAAGGGGGTCTGAATACTTTCCGTACCCACTGTATATTATATATATATATATGTATATAAATATACAAACATGCTTTATTTCTTTGCCTAATTTTCAAGTACACAGGGTTATCAAGGAGGCTCTCCCAAACCTTTTTCTGTGTCTTGTCTCCCTTATTTACAATGGCGTAGTCGGCAGGATTTTGCTGGGAAAATGAAAGAACAGCATGACCTCAACTCAATCATCACCACCATGTGAACTGAGATCGAGTCCTTGCGGGTCCAGCAGATTGAATTCACCAGGACTGAGGTACGGATTCAGACATGTGAGGTTCTCTGCCAGGACTAGTCACGATCTGCGCTCACCGTTCCCCTGTGTTTAATCAACAGGTTACTGCCGTCAGGTTTTATTCAAGTGGGTTCTGCATTTCACATTATTTGTTTAGTTTTTTTCCATCATTGCTTATTCAATACATTCAATTGCTTTCATTTTGCAACAGTGTTTCATGTCTCTCTGTGTTAGTGCATGTGGGTCGAAGGCTAGGTGCCTTCCTGGCATCCCCAAAATTAAATAAATAAATCACCTTCATTTCATAGTGAGAATCTGAGCGTCCTGTGGCTGCTACACAGTGTACATGTACAACTGCGTATGCGACAAATAAATCTTGAATTGAATTGAAATTGAATTACTTCTTCCTTTACACCCAGAGCTGCTGGGAGTGACCTGAGATTGTCTTAACTGGCATCGATAATGGAAGAAGAGTTAGAAGATCAGTCATCCATGCCATGAACGGAAATGAGCCTAATAGGAATTCAGTTTTTGGTATGCAATTCATTTTATACCCACCTCTTTAATTAAACCACCTTAATCCAGTCACGGCCTTGGGGGCAGAGTCTATCCCAGCAGTTTATCAGGTGCAAGGTGGTAACCAATCCTGGATCCGAAGACTCAGCGGCCAGTCACTCTCACCCTGACGTTCTGCCACGGGATCTTAAACTGAAGCCTCAACTGCAAGTCCCGCACACGACCTGCGTGCCAAGAGGAAGCAACTGTGGTGGCATTAGCCAGTGTCAATATTAGAAGGAAAAGTAAAAGTAAAAGTCGTATTTAACTCAGAAAATCTCACCCTGTTGGAGGTTTCACTGCTAACTGCCAGTGGGTAATCGGCGCCAAGTGGATTGCTGGTTATTTTTAAATTTAACACCATGGCCAGAAGCTCAAGAGTGCATACATGCAGATATTAATATGCTGATCTTCATTAGCGAGCCAGAGCTAGACAACGGACGGTTAGGGCCATGCTTACAGTGTGATGGGCACAACTCTCATGGTGACCTCCAGTGGCTGGAGTGTAGCACTGTCCCACCACTGACATCAAAATGTATCACAAAACTGCTTTGGACTGGGCTTCCTTACAGAATGGCACCATATAACATTCAAGAATACAGGATGAGCAGCGTCACTGACTCACTGTGAGGGGCTCACCTAACCTTTTAAAATGATATTAAGTATTAAAATAATATTTCATAAAATGGCACATCCATCTATCCATCCATTTTCCAAACCCACTTATCCAGGGCAAGGTCTTGAGGAAGCTGGCCTATCTAAGCAAGCATCGGGCACAAGGCAGGAACAACCCATAGACAGGGTGCCAGTCCATCACAGGGTCCACACACACACTGGTCAGTTTAACAAGGCCAGTTCACCTCACCTGTATGTCCTAGGGCTGTGGGCGTAAACCGGAGCACCCAGAGGGTGCCCACGTGGGCATGGGGAGAACCTGCATCATGCATCATGGGCTTCAGTCTTCTTGTTGTTGGGCAGCAGTGCTATCACTCAGACACTCTTTTTGTTCTTCTTTTTTTTAATGACGTTATAAAGTCTGAGCATAACCGCCTCGGATTCGCACTCTACACATCACACATTGCGTGATTATGTTGGACCTGAGAGTACGTCCAGTGTCATGACATTGCATGGAGGAAACACTTTTTGGTCAGGAGAATTCCTCCCCCCCTGCAAAAAAGGGACATCTTTTCTCAGCAGTTCCCTTCCGGTGGAACCCATTCTACCCAGTAGGACATTGTTAAAGGTGCCCACAATCAGTTATTGACATTGACGTACCGTTAGCAGGCACACTATCCTAAGTGGTCTACCACAAGAAGGGAGAGCCTTTCAGTCAGCTGGGTTCCTTGTTTCACCACAAAACTACGCAGCACATTTCTTCAGACTGTAAGCTTGAGATGGTCGCATCATGCTTAAGTAAGTGTGATTACCCACTGGGCCAGGGGCTGGCGCTGCGCCCTAATCCTTTCTCTCTTTGTCCGTCTGCAGACCTGCCAACTGACGACTCTACCACCAATGACATCACTTCCGGTGGGCCCGCCCCTTCCTGTCTGCCCTCTATACAAACCAGAACTCAAGTTCCATTCCTCAGTTCTGAACTTGTGTCTGTAAAGATGGGCTTTGTTTCTTTGCCTAATCTTCAAGTCTGCAAAGTTATCAAGGAGGCACCCCCAAACCTTTTTCTGTGTTTTGTCCCCCTTATTTACAATGGTGTAGTCAGCAGGATTTTGCTGGGAAAATGCATCATGCTGCAGTGAGTTTCAGATCACCAGGAACAGACAACTGTGTGCTGATGCCCACCTGAAGTATACCCCCTTTAAGCTGAGACCTTCCTTTAGCTTTGTGAGCCGTCAGTGTGTTGCCACCATGCCCCTGGTATCCAGGAGAATTCCTCTTCCTCCCTCACTCCACACATTCAATTGAAATATTCACTTGCTTCAGAGTATCCAGATCCTTTGTCCATAAATGTTAAGAGTGGTGGTGAATTTAACCACAAGTGGTGGCTCCTGCCTTACGTTGTCAAGACGGCTGTCACCCTGAAGTGTTTTTAAAGTTTGGTCTTTAGGGTAACTAGGGGGCTTTGCCACTTGCTCGATTCGCTTGCCAACCCTCGGGCTGGAGCTACGCACTGGCTCTCTTTGTGGTTCTGCCGCTCGCGTATGGGAATGCGGATGTACGATTTAAACTGATTGTTATTTTCATGGGAATTGTTCCATATGCATAATAAAACTAACTATTTTACATTACAGCGAGTAATTAACCAAAGTAAGAAAGAGTAAAACATAATAAATTGAAACAAAAATTATGTTTCATTTTGTGTTAGAGGTATTCATTGCGTTACACAATTTTGTTCTGTTTGGCTTTGAAATTAACACACAAATACTTTTTAAACTTACACCAGCGTTTCTCAACCTTTAAGTATTTGCGACCCGAGTTTTCATAACAGTTTTAATCGCGCCCCCCCATAATGTTTTTTTTGAAAGGAGCCTACTAATACCAATTTGTTCTTTTTTAATTAATGATATATCATAGATGCATATTTTATTATACCTACTTAACTTTTATCTACATTTATCTAACTCTATATTTATTTTTCTAGTATCAGAATGTAGTTTAAGTTAATTTGTTTTAGTTTCAATAGATGTACTTTTCATATTTTTCATTCTTGTTTTCTTTTTATCACATCTTCGCGCACCCCTTTTTGTTACTTTGCGCCCCCCTAGGGGTGCCCGCCCCACAGATTGAGAACCACTGAGTTATACAAAAGAGTGTGGGAATCTTAATACACAGAACTATCCCAATTGCTGTGTCAGATGTAATATCTGATTCTGAAAGGTAATATGTCATGGTGATGGGCAATTTAATAATAAAAATGATTTTGAAAATATCTCTACAACTAATGCGGATGATAGATGATGGAGCTTTCTTCCAAAATGTATTTGCATCTATCCCTAATATGAACACTCAAAATATTATAACGGTTGAAGACTTTAATTGTGTTTTAAATCCAGACCCGGATAGATCCTATATTTTTTGCTGTCGATACACCGCTACAAGTTTTATTATACCTACTTAACTTTTATTGACATTTATCTAACTCCATATTTATTTTTCTAGTATCAGAATGTAGTTTAAGTTAATTTGTTTTGGTTTCAATAGATGTATTTTTCATATTTTCGATTCTTGTTTTCTTTTTTTCATATCTTCGTGCCCCCCTTTTTGTTACTTTGCTCCCACTAGCCTCACAGGTTGAGAACCACCGACTTAAACTTTTACTGTAAAACTTCAGTACAAACAATTTTTGGAATAAAATTTTTGTCAATATCACATTGAATTGTGATTCTGTGTTTGAACTTTGATCGTGACAACACCATGTATGACTGACCATGGGTGAATTTCATTTCTTTCTCTCTAATAAATAAAATAACTTTTTCAAATCTTTGTCCCTGTGATTTGTTAATTGTCACAGTTTCAGCTATTCTAACAGGAAACTATTAACGTTTTAATATGAATGGCATATCAAGATCTCCTTTGGCGTCTCATGTCATTAGTGAAGATGGACTACATTACCTTTCTTGGATACATCCTTCTTTCTACAGTAATTTGTACGGTGGAAGACCAGGTGGTGTTAACGGTTGTAGATATTCTTCGTGATATTGTAAGTTGATGTTTTCATCTTCTGCACCATCACCACCAACTGTTCCATCAGAGTCTATTAATACGCATTTAACCAATTTGCCGTGTAACCGATCGACAATTTTCGTGTTAATTCGTTTGACTTTATCGTTTCTCGGTGCTAGGATTGCCCGTAAAATCATTTCTTCTGTTGATAACCCTTTGTGATGAAATTCTTCATTAAGATTTGGACTTCTTTTATTGGGAACGGGGTCATTTTTCCTAATTCGCTTGTAATTCGACCTCTCCAAATTAGAATCATTGCTGTTATTGAACTATCTGGAGTATAAACACATGTTTGGTCTCTTTGTAAAGGTAACATTCTCTAGTTTCACCCTTAGTAGTCAGAATCACTGTAGGTGTGACTGATCAAAAGTTATGCACATTAGAACTCACAAAAAAATGAATTTTTTTGCTCTCGCCTAAGTTTTTTTGTGAAAATAAAGGCCTCTATAGCTGCAGTAGGTAGGTGGGGACAGAAACACACTATGTACCAACAGAATAACTTTTTGACTACTCACATTTCAAATTTGAAAAGAATACCTGTAAAAATGACATTTTTACACCAGTTTTTATGTGGGCATGTCCAGGTGCTTTTTAGAGGGACCATTATTCACATTTTGGAAGTATGGAAAAAGTGTAATAACTTTTGAATGCTTCAACCCACATATATCAATGAGGGCTCTACTGAAAGCTTACACCTAAAGGAATCTATATCTACACACAGTGTCACTCTATTAGTTATAAAAATAATAAAAACAATAAAAAATACACATTTCAATATAAAAATAGTCAACACAAGTCTTATGGGCCAAAAATATATATATATATTTTATTTTTTACTTTTTTTTTTTATAAAATGCACACAAACTATATACATTTCTTTTACAAACTGTTAACAACACAGCTCAGAGTTTTTCCACGTTCCACTGATTGCATCAATCCCTAGCAGGCAGAAAGCACAAGGGCGTGTCACATGTC